>JAEAOA010001233.1:3312500-3512500 GCA_016746295.1 Potamilus streckersoni
TAATAAATTAATGGACTCCACTCCTGGTCATAAGTTACGTCGCTAATTAGCGAGTCACTGAATTAGACATAGAAAAATAGATTCTCAGTATACATGATACAAATCATTAAGACATATAATTTACTTCTCACAATTCGTATCAGAAGAAATGCATGAAATTCCTTTGATTTCTATTATATTAAGAAACATTAAATCCAAACTGATTCGTACCAGCGAAATATTGTATGATATTCTTACGCTACACTAATCATATAACATTCAAGACCACTAATTCATAATTATTTTCTAAACACAAGGAAAAGTTTAAGCATTAATTCAAAAAGAATAAATGTAAGAAATAGCTATAGACTTACATGAAATAACATATTGAAAGCAATTGAGAGAAAACCCTTTGCCTTCCCAAGCCCTCGTTGGCTTGTTATGAAAAAATTCCCTCTGTCTTTTCTCTGGGTTCGGAACTCTCAAAATTCTAGGCCATCAGTCCCCTGAACGATTTATTTAAAGAGAAGTATACTTTTTTCTTTGTGGCAGAAAAACTCGAACTGACTAATTTCAAGACCTTGAATTAAGTATGGGAAACACTCCTCCCGTTTAGCTAATCCAATCTGGATTACTTTCACTAACAGCCTAAAAGGACCATACTCCCATCGAAGTCAAAATGATTTTCTCTAGTCCGATTTTGTTAATAACTATTTTGGAAATGTTATTTCATGACACCTGTTTCAAATGGTCCTCGATTTCCCAAAATGTTTACTCTGCCTTGTTTCAGCCTTGTTATTCCATACACTTGCTGTACTTTGACATATCTGTCGGACCGTTATCCAAAGGACTCTAAAATTCAATTAATTCCCCCAAACAGAGCTGAACCCATCTCTCGCACTCATCAATTGCAAGTCTAGTCCATACGTAAAACTAAATGGTTACTAGTCACACTGTCCACGACAGAATATTATGTGAAATTAACTCAACAAAATTAAAAGTTGAGAGAGAGAGAGAGAGAGAGAGAGAGAGAGAGAGAGAGAGAGAGAGAGAGAGAGAGAGAGAGAGAGAGAGAGAGAGAGAGAGAGAGAGAGAGAGAGAGAGAGAGAGAGAGAGAGAGAGAGAGTTATTAATTATAGATTGGAATACAACATTTCGATGCTGTAGGTGAAAAAGTGATGCTATGCACGTTTGTGGTACTTTTGTGTATTGAGAACGAAAATTAATGAACGCGTAGAAAACATAATGTGAGGTACGCCATAATGTTGACTTATTCTTATCACGGTGACCTTTTCTTAGTTATTGCTTTGGTATAAACTGATCTTCTTTAGGGCCGGTGTGATTTGTTGTGATTCATACATGATTTACGGCTTAATAAATTAATAAATAAATCAACGTTCTTGAGGGCAATCAATTTATAGAGATTGTCTAGCGCTGGATAATATTCCGTACCAAGATTTGACATCAAAACTGACTAAAGGCGAAACGATCTGTGTTTGATAAGAATTTGGTTATACACCCCAGATTTACGGAATTTTTGACTTCTAAAATAGACAGAAGCCACTCATACGGTTTGTAGAAACTACGATAAAGAGATGGTTCAGTTCTAAAACTAAGTTTGATCTGATATTGAATTTTGGAACCATCTCTGCCAAGACGTTTCTTTTCTTTACCAAATCCATCCTATTTGAAATATACATTTCAAAATGATTTTCATCTCATGCGTTATAACGTTTCAACAGTTGTGACATAGGTAACCAAAAATGGCATCCCTGTTGGAGGATGAAAAGGTAATATTCAAGCACAGTACATTATGAAAAACATGACGGGCCTTTTGGGATAGAGTGTGAAATTGCTGGTTTATTAACGACTGTACTCTCCTATAAGTCAAGTCAATCTGCAAACAACAGAGATCATGATCTGCAGTCGCATAATGCGCCAGAAAATCCTGGTCTTTGTTGTTTGTTCTACTGATTACTCCTAACAAACTGAGCATACTCACATCTGCCTGCACATTGTGTGTGTGTGTGTGTGTGTTTGTGTGTGTGTGTGTGTTTGTGTGTGTGTTTGTGTGTGATAAAGACATTTACTCTCATAAATATTGTTTCCTCCGTAGTTTCTTCGTAACAGGGTAAGGCACTGACAATCGGGTACTGTTGTGATGAGTTTAACGTCATTTCTAAACGCAAGATAGACTATACACGGCAGCCAGCATAACTGGTTGGGGAAGAACCAGTGTTAAACCACGATAAGAACAACCTACCAACATCACGTGAAGGTACTGACAGCTTTCTCGCGTATTCATTTGGACCGAGCATGTGACTCAAGCGCACGTGGACAGAGGTGAGTTTGCAGTGAACGGTAAAGGCGAGAACTTTAAAACACTCGGCCGCCCAGAGCCCCTACCCACCAGTCGTGAAATCCCTCCTCGGCTTTGTTGTGGTAGGTTAACTGTTTTTGGTTATTGTTATCTAGTGGTGATCGCCGACGGTGTAATTTACCCGGAACGAGTAAATGTCAATATAAGTATAAAACTTAAGGATGGAATAGATAAAGATCTGAGCCGATATGTATAACAAAATAACACGAGCCCAGTTACAATTAAAGACAAAATTTAATCAAAATTCATGACAAGAAAATTCACAAATAAGTGTGATAAACATTGCAATATGAAATATATACTTCTTTATTTTTTAATTAACTTATTCAAGGAATTTGAAATACAAACAAAATTATACCAACAGGCGATCTGTTAAACAATATAATTAAATCATCATCAAACCAAGTGGGGGATCGAATAGCACTGCCTTTTATAGATCCATAACCTGCATTTTATAGATCCATAACTCCGCTACAGTTCCAAAATTAACCCCGGACTTGTTCAGTTTAAACAAACGTAGCCCTTAATTAATACGCTAATTCATGACAGAACCTATACCAATCCTTGCATTATGGCGAACTATCATGTTCATGCTATATTCACGTGAATAAAGTAATTACTTTATATTGTAAACAAACAATTTGTTTCTGAATGAACTAAAACAGATGTTTATTGGTCTGCCACATACCAACAAATTAACACATGCCGCATTAACTTTTTTGATACAATGTTTCAGATTTAGGCTAGCTATAGACGCAGACAGGGTCCTTACAAATAACATGCAAGTGACGAGGCATAAACTGTCTTCTTCAGCTGGTTATAAGAATGACAACAAATACATCTTGAATTTCGTCAAAATGTAATTTCTTAATTCTGCGATTCCGAATTACATGGGTTCTGAAGCTTGATTAAACATTTCAAAATTGTGCTGTAATTTCGAATATATTCCAGTTGCTATTACATGCTTCTTACTACACTAAATATGAAATAAACATAAAATTTCATATTGTCTTTTCGATGATTACAAATAAAAGACTTCATATTTTCCCACATTATGACTTCAAACATTCAATGACAGAAGAGAACACACTTGCAGAAGTCAACACGCTTCAGTCCGATGTATATATTTCATGTAGAATGGGCACAGACTCTACTGACTGAAATATGATATACTTCATTTAGATAAATCCAGTCCATATCACGTAATTTCGTCGAATACCATTTTTTTAAAAACCAAACTCTGTTCATTTCAAATCAAATGGAAAAGTTGTTGCAATGAGTATTCATTCATAATATCACTCCAAATTTCAAGTACACCAAAACGCCATTTTTTTTAATACATATGTCCAGCGCGAGACTAAGTTCAAATTTATCTGAGCGGAGTTAACGTGTGCGTTAATAATATTGTTGCGTAATGATGAATTAAAGCATGTGCATTTAGTTTGGAATATGGCATACATTCAGTCATTTTGTTTATGTTGTGTATTTTTGTTTATATAATTAAGTCTTGAGTAGAATAAGAGAATGAGTATATAATGAAAAGGTTACTGCATTTGTATGGGAAAATATGAACTCTCTTTGTCGGATGGATATACTGCACTATCAAGGTCGTGCAGTATATTCAACCGAAAAACTCGTTCATATTTTTCCATTCAAATGTCGTAACCTATAATTTTATGAATACGACGAGTCAATATATTTATATGACGTGTGCAGTAGAATAATTTTAGTAATTTGATATTGTTCTTTCTCTGTGAATGTATGTGTGCCTCTCTGCGTCGAAATAGTAGCCTTTTTCGATTGAAAGTTTTTGTAAATGAGATGCATTTTCGTGCAGTTTTACAGGGAAACTAAACTGAACTTATTTCATTGCAATGTTAGAATACGGCTCAATATTATACAGCGAAAGCAGATCAATAGAATTCATACTTTCCCATGAATTTGAAGCAGTGTCTATGCTGTAGATACCGAATTCTTTTGCAATTCTGCAGTTATCAGCAAGCCTTATAATATAATCACTAAACTACGTAATGTCTCCGTGGGTCAGAATTATTCGATTTCTGGCATTGTTGGCTCCATTATGCACAAGTGATCTACAAACTAGGTCTCTATGGCATGAAATTACAGGGTTTTTCAGTTAAGTTCCCCAGCCCAAAAGACTGACATATTTAACGGGAGTTTGACACACAATGGTATTTTAATACAGAATTCCATACCTAATTATACTCAATCATTTATAACGCTCATATGTTACTTGCAGACTATATATATATATATATATATATATATATATATATATATATATATATATATATATATATATATATATATATATATATATGTGTGTGTGTGTGTGTGTATGTATGTATGTATGTATATATATATATATATATATATATATATATATATATATATATATATATATATATATATATATATATATATAGTGATATATATATATATATATATATATATATATATATATATATATATATATATATATATATATATATATATATATATATATATATATATATAGTGATATGGGTATATGCAAATTGAACTTTACGGCACCTCAGCACAAAGTGGCTAGGTAATGCCAACTAAAGGTAAACTTCGAAAGATCATTCTTTGCAATCCACTATATGATTGCATAGTTGTCTTTTTACCATCTTGACGTTTAGTATTACCACTATTCTGTGATAAAACTTGTCCTATGCGTTTCATGTACATAATGTTAATCCTCTCTCTTTTTTGACCCTTAGCGAGATGACCTGCGGCTTAAAAGCCCATGACAAATAAATAAATTTTATTATTATTATTATTATTATTATTATTATTATTATTATTATTATTATTATTATTATTATTATTATTATTATTATTATTATTATTATTGAGTTTTGAAGTCTAATTTCTCTTTTAATATTCGAGATCGACAATGGCATCCCAGCTCCTACTAAATTTAAAGCTTATGACAAGGTGACTAATACTATTACTACAGTAGTACCGAACAGACACACACACACAAACACACACACACAGAGACACACACACAGCACCAATCTAAGCAAACGTGGAGTCCGATTTGGATCATTTTGGCAGAGCCCCTTGGATTTACTCGCGATTCCTCCTGTGAGCACGACATCTAAAAGCAAACTTTCATAAGTTTTATATGATATAGAACTTATTTTTTTCCATTCATTTAAAATTACTGTATCAGTATAGCATCGTAAAATATGGAGTATGAAGCTATCTTGACAGTCCGGCTACATCCAGCGACTTGTGGCTTTTGCTCGTTTTCTCCAATCCAGCTTTATTTGCTTCTCCTTAGTCGGGTAGAAAGCAACCCATTTTAGCCACCCGTGACAACATCTTCAAACGTATATGGTCACCCTTTTCATATTTTACTAGATGTCCAGCAATTTCAGCCTCATAATCTGTTACGATCAACCGTCTATAAATGAGGAACCAATTTCGTACAAACCTTGTTTCATATTATTTTTCATTATATTAAAAATTAATGCCCGAGCTAACACAAATATATTCCACTGTGCATTGAAAACTGCCCTCTTCATGTCTGTTCCTTTCCGCTCATTAATCACAGACAACGGGTTTCCAGAATGTGGGTCACCTTCCATGGATTCGCGACTATATTTAACACGATGACGCTGCCTCAGAATGACACGATATGCCAGAGAATTACGAAGTAAGCCTTTTAAAGTTCGACCTTGATATCAGATAGAAAATACTCTTAGAGAATCCGTATTTTGCAGTATGCTCTTTGTTCAGCAGAAAAATTGTCTCCTCCTGCATTTGTATGGTATTTCCATTTAACTTATATTACGTCAGACGGTTATATCCGAAAGTGTCCCACGCGCAATAAGTACAGCAACAAAATCGTTAAAGAAGATATAGACAATGTTATTTTGTCTATTTATCGGTGTCAAATTGATTGACAGGTATTAAGAATGAACTAGTTATAACAAAATATTCATTTTCAAATGCCCTTGAAGATTTAGTGAAGTTTGGAATCGTTTACTACTCGACATTAGCTTTACGTTTCAGGGTAAGAGCCAAAATTTAATGAATAAAATAGCTGACACTGCATGGGAAAAGGGCGTACTGCTCCTATCGAAGATGGGTTGATTGCTATGTCTCTTTTGAAATGGCATTATGTCAAATTTATGTTTGAAAGTGAGGCATTACACGATTCCGGATTTACTTTATGTCATATTCATTTATATTTTTGGTTAATATTTTCATTTATTTTCATACACCGCGAATACTATTAGACATGAATCTGATTATGTACAAAAGAATAATGACTAATTAAATCGTATACATGTTTAATCGTGTCATAGTTGTTTTTATTGATCCACACAGCCTATTTTACAAGATCCATTATTTTATGGACGCCATCCCTACTTGATCGTATTAGGACATTATTCAGAAGAGTGGAATTTGGGCTTTTTTTTGCCTGCCCGGTAGGTACAGTCTATCTATCAAATTATGGCTATGACTAATGCACTGTCAGCTTCTAAAAGCCCAAGTTACGCAGATACTCGTTAAGTTGATGGTATCTAAACAGAACGGCTCTGAGGAAATTACAGCTCATTTTGAATTTACACAGACCTCTATAAAATGGTGCAATACATTGCAGATCATTTCTCAAAAGACCTGATAGAAGTGTTGTGAAGTTCATTTATTTTAAGATCTCGAAAGCATTAGCGAATAGGTATAGTATAGGAGTTGTAAGGAAATCGTTATAATGTAGGATTTGTAAAGAAATTGGTATAGTTTAAGATTTGTAAAGACAACGGAATATAATAGAAGCTGTAAATAAATCGGTATAGTATAGGTGCTGTAAAGAAATGGATATATTATAGAATTTGTAAAGAAATCGAAATGGCTAGAAAGTATTGTAATAAAATTAAGGAGATGCGCATTTAGTTTAAGTAATTTGTAAGTTTGTGTGATGTTGTTGTTGTTGTTGGGCTTAACGCCATTTTTCAGCACACGATAGGCTATTCATGGCGGCCAGTATGTGTGATTACATGTTTGATCATTGGAATTCGGTCCAATGGGAAATATTCCTTAGCACGAAATAATTAGTTAATTATTAGGAGCAAACGTCACGGAGAGAAAGTGTTAGTGAGTTTCTAAGATGCCATGGTTAATGAGTATCGAACTCTGACCAAATCCGCATGACTGTCACAGTCGTGAGGTAGTACTTTATAAAAGTCTAGTGGTGTACATAGGTGTTGTGATTGCAGCGGCAGAATTTATGGTAAGAAACCGGTAAATTACACTATGGAATAAATGAGAAAGGACTCAGAAAATACCGTTTATGTCGCCATAGTGGCAAATGTGATATAGGTTTACAGGTGTGATGTGCCTTGAAACGGTTGATCGACTGGCCTCAGGTAGGCAATTAAAATAGTCCTCCTTGTTAGGGATAGTTGTACAGTTTCTACGGTGTGAATTACTAGCGGAACGGAAAGTTAATGTAGAGGAACTGTGAGGATGTGCGGTTGATGGTAAATTGGCAAGTTGTAAATAATGTGGTCTTACATTGATAATTGTAAAATTTATGTATAGAATGGACAGGTCGCGCTTTTTAACTTACAACTGAAATAGTATAGAAGTCTTTGGAACTATGGGGTAATCTTAAGACTTCTAGCGGGATTCGAGCCAGGGTTTCGACACCGCTCGGTCAAGCAAAAGACCCCTGTCTTGTAACAATATGTATAATACATTGAAATAGTAGTTTTCCTACTTCATCTAGCGCTATCATGTCAGATGTGTACCGTTTATTCTGTGTTATGTATATATTGAAAAAGAAAATGTCCATATTAAAATCACTGTATTCCTTATTTCGAGGGAAAACATTTAAAAAACACACAATTAAATGCAAGAAACCAACATAAACATGAAGCGGGATTTGAACCTGGTTCTCTTTTGTGAGAGTTAGCATTACTTATCACCAGCCCAAACTAGTAACAAAATGCGAGTGAAATGCTTTTGTCATACTATTAAAATGAAGTGTCTGTCGACTTGATTTGACTGGATTTTTTATAAATATTGATGAAACTAGATGTCTTCTATCTACTAAGTGAGCGTGTTAAAATTAGTATGGGGAGTTACGTTCTGGCACAAATAGATTAGATATGTCATGTTGTTCAGGAACAGCTAATCACTACCAGCCAGAAGTAACGCCTAATGTAATAATTAGAAAGTGTAAGCTCAGTTGATCCAGATATGTGTATTTCGTATCATACTAACCTATGCGGTAATGATAAAATCTTAAAATCATAATTAAATCATATCAACTCGCTGCAAAGCAAAGCAAAGTATGTTTTATCTTGTATTCAGCTAACGACGTTAAATTGCACCTCGGCTTGTTATATTGTACCTAAATATCTCACAATAGCCAAATTTATCTTGTGTCCAAATGACGGGAACATGCTGAAACGCCGAGTTTATCTTGTATATTAACGTAAACTCACCACAAAGCTAGTTTTATATAATAATGAAATAAAGTGAACTCGCTGCAACGGTTAGCCTTATAATGTATTCATTTAATGTGCACTCTCTGCAATGGCTAGATGCAAGTTCACAATCAAAATTCGATGTTTTAAGCAATTTCCCACTGACGAAATTCGGCATTCAAAGAGAGAAATAGAAGTTTGAGGAACTCAGAGGAAATTAACAAGTAATTTTTATCGTTAAATTATTCGTCCGACGGACGGGAGGTGTTTGAGAGGATTTGAGATACGGAACCAGAAATAAATTCAGTCGTATAGAAAGAGCGAGTTTCGAAAGGGTACAAAGTATTGTCTCAGTCGCATACAATATTCTCATTTGTTTGTAAGTTTGTAATTATTTGTTAAATTTATTAACTTTAAATTCATACTTCAATTTTCAGAAATTCAAAAGTTAATCGTGCATTCATTGTCTTAAATGCATTTGATTCATGTAGTGTAAGGATGTCATATATTTCATTGATAATAATGTGTTGGCTTGTATGTCATTGAAATCATGTATTTTGGGAATGTCTTGCATTAATCTGATACAAATTGTGAGAATTAATTTATCTGTCTTATGTATGCTAAACGTAGTTTTTACTATATCTATGTCAATGAATTGCTAAATAACAAGCAGTGTAGTTATGACAAGACGTGAGGTCCATTAATTCATTTGTGTAGTTAAATTGTCAATTCCCTTAACAGAGAAAAATCGAAGTTTATCAGCCCACATCTTTCAGCTAGAAATTTACAGCCCACAGTGAGATGTAATAGTTTGTTTAAGAGGTCTAGCCATGTTATAATTCCTATTAGGAATGAGCTAGCATATAAGGAATGAGATATTAATTTTGATGATAACAGATTGTTTGCCTATCAGGTTGGAACTGATCACATTAGCTTAAATCTGTTGAATTACGATAAGACGATGCCTGACGTAAAAGGAGTGGAAATATTGTTCGATCCCAGCAGAAGAAAAATCTCACCAATCTTTAGGATGTGTATTATATTTAACTGAAGGGCGCAAATAGCTCCATTCATGTTCTACAAAGTAGGAAGGAGTACAGACTACAACCAAGTTACGTTTGTTGACCTAAGAGGTTGGATAGTGGGGGAAAGAGAGCGAAGGAAACGAAATACGACAACGCTATTATCACCAACAGCGTTTGGAAAGGACCGGAAGCAACCAGGTTATATAGACATGCAGGCAATTTGAGTTCGATAATTCTCTTGATTCTATTATGAAATTTGTTCTATCAGTATAACAGAACGGCTAATCGCATTTCGCATACATTTTGTAATGATATTTCTATAGAAAATATATCATTCCATGTCATATACAATTTCATTTTTTTCAATGTAATTAATTATATTGTTATGTTTTACATAAAGGGGCTCGTTTTGTTATGCTCCATATCTCTGCTCAGATCTCTGTTATCCCGTCCATTAATTTCATAATTTATTTTAGTAGTAATCGATCCGGGTTATACCATCGTGGTCGATCATCTAGGTAACAATAACAAAACCAAAGGCAACAAATGAACCGAGACCTAACACTATTTATTTATTTATTTATTTATTTATTTATTATTATTATTATTATTATTATTATTATTATTATTATTATTATTATTATTATTATTATTATTATTATTATTATTATTATTATTATTATTATTATTATTATTATTATTATTGTTGTTGTTCCGCTCCAGTGGCTTAGTCGTTAGAGCGTCCTCAGAATCATACCAAAGACTGTAAAAAAAACGATACTAACAGCTGCCCCGTATGGTGCTCAGCAGTAAGAAGTTAGTGTTAGGACTGGTTGGCCTAGTGTCAGGATAATGTGACTGGGTGGGACATCTGGTCACATGTCTGCGGCATGATGCATCAGTGCTAGACATCACTATAAACTCTAACATATGACTAAAACTGTTAATTCTATGTTAAAAATCTAAGTCTCGCGCACATTATTATTATTATTATTATTATTATTATTATTATTATTGTTATTATTATTATTATTATTATTATTATTATTATTATTATTATTATTATTATTATTATTATTATTATTATTATTATTATTATTATTATTATTATTATTATTATTATTATTATTATTATTATTATTATTATTATTATTATTATTATTATTCAAAGTACAAAAACGATTAAAATAACAAGCTTTAGTTCTTAATGCTTTTAGTTAAACAAATATAAGACGTCATCTTTAACAGATATTTTAATCACTGACAATTTTCTGATTTAAGGTGCACGTTAAACATTTGATCGACGGCTTTGAACGAGAAAGTGTCTCCTCTAACAAAATTAAGCAATATTCTTTATTCTTTTCTGACCAAACAAGCGAAATCTATTGAATTAATTCATTTGCTACAAGAGAGGGTCGTTTAACTGTCGTTTTGTATCACAAAATGTAGACCAAAAATCAGTCAAGGAATATCAATGTCGATGTCATTTGATTGGTGTAAATGCTAGTGTGATGGGATGGTGTAGGATATGAGAGATCTTTCTAACTTCTTAAGGTTTTTGGTAATATTTGTATAGGAGATGATCCACCAATGTATTATTACCCAGACAGAGTTAACATTAAAATATGAACTTGAGGGATGGAATACCAGGGAAAATCATAAATAATTAGACTTACATTGAGGAACATACATTGTATGCAATTGATACAAACCTTGCACTTTATCCTATTACATTTTGCATTATTAGAGCGTGCGTAGATATAAAAAGTTTCTTGACTGAAGAGCCTGTTAACTTGGCGCCAGAATAACTACTTGCATGGAAAATGCATTTTCTTTCTCATGTTAACATTTTCTGATGGATACTGCTGTTGTCTAAACAGTCTTCACATACCATAATGCATTTATAAAACAGTAACAAAAAAAACAATCTGCTGAGAAAAGCAATACTTTTAAACTGTGCATAACTTAAATTTCGTTACATAAATTGAGAAGTAACACTTAACTCTTAATCTATATTTTTTAAAAAAGTGTTTTACCTGCATTTTTGCATTTGCCAAGTGGAATATAGGTCAGCGTAAAAAGTATTATTCTATAGTTTTTACAGCTGTCTTCAATGTTATTGTATATTTCACATGTACATTTATTTTTTGAAACCGCATGCACCCTTAACTGGTTTTAAATATAGAAACGGTGTTTTGAAGCATATTTGTGTGGACATATTCCAAACTATAGCAAATATTAGAAAATCGCTGAAGATTTACTCATGAAGGGTTGAGCATAGTCTGGGTATTATAGCATCTGGTATTCATATGATGCATATATTCCCATTGCACCAAATCCGCTTGGATGAAACATTCTTCATTATACAATATAAACAGTTTACACTGCATCTTCCTTTCGGCGTGTATGTATGTATGTATGTATGTATGTATGTATGTATGTATGTATGTATGTATGTATGTATGTATGTATGTATGTATGTATGTATGTATGTATGTATGTATGTATGTATGTATGTATGTATGTATGTATGTATGTATGTATGTATGTATGTATGTATGTATGTATGAGACTTACTGCAGAGTCATTCCCGATTATTTACTGATGAAGCAGATATTTGTTTTGGTGCGTGTCCTCTTTCCACAAGATGTGGATATCACCTTGACATTTGTGGCTTAGCGACGATAAACATAACGAAATTCACCATTGGTAGAATAATCAGCATAAATTTGTGCACAATATATATTGCAGGAGTGATCAGACACATCAAGGCCACAAAGGGGAAGATACATTGAAACATCATGTAACGTTTCACAATATCTAGCAAGATTAGCAAGGTTATAAGTTTACTGTATATTAAGAACTGAACATTCGAATTTATGGATGAAAATTAATTTTTTTGTGCCTGTACGACGCATATTTTAGTCCCATTAACCCATTAACCCTACAACGTGCACCTGAGAAGGTTTGACAGCAGCCAAATTGACTTTTATAAATGGCCTGGAAGACCTGTCATACTCTAAAAAACAAGAAATATAAGGAATTTGTGTATTACAAAGAATTATAAATATATACCAGACATGACAGACAGTGCTATCCCTGGATTCTGTAGTATAATCTTGATAATAGTGGGCAGAGAAATAGTTTAATACAAACAATACTATCATACAGGTTAGAGAAATTAAATTCGTACTCTACCGAGTTTCGAACCCAGGTCCGCGAGTAATCGGCACCCATCGCCTTGATTATATATACATTGATTTCTCTCATAGGAATCTGGAACGACTGTATATATATATATATATATATATATATATATATATATATATATATATATATATATATATATATATATATATATATATATATATTTATTTACTAGGTCGTCATGCGAGTGTGTCTGCTACGCACAAGCTCATATAAAACCGACTCAGTGCCATCACTTATTGGTGATGCGTGCTTAGTCGCGACGGTATATGGGCTGGTGCGTGCAGGCAATGTGATGGGTGCCGATTACTTGCGGACATTAGTTCGAAACTCGGTAGAGTACGAATTTAATTTCTCTAACACGTATGATAGTATTGTTTGTATTATACTATATATATATATATATATATATATATATATATATATATATATATATATATATATATATATATATAACAACGGCGCCAAGTATAATAAGCCATATTCACTTTTAGCATGTTATTCTTATTCAGATTTCGTCCGCTGATGACTGTATTCCAATGATGCATTTTGATGTGGCATTTTTGTCTTTTATTTTAATGAATTAGGAGCTTGTGTAATTAGTTGTTTATAGTTTATCTACTCTTTTCCTATAGTTTTTATTCTGTTGAGAAAATGACAGAAGTCACTACATCTTGGCCATATAATGGAATTGACCAGATTTATATTTCCTTAATATATCGCTGACAGTTGGAAAGGTATGTAACAAGTAAGAAGACTTAGATTATTCGAGAAATAAATTGATACCTTCCAAAATCTACTTGTATCACATATATTTGGATCTGCTATGCTGATTAATTCTTAAGGATATGGTCTGCCAGTAAACATCAACAATTTAATCTGAACAAAAACAAGTTGAAAAAAAATTGAATTGTAATAAGATTTGGTTGTTGTTTTTAATCATCTCAGATATATTCTAAAGACATGATTTCTTACAATATCGGTCTCTGAATTTTTGTCATACAGATTAAATGCAACAAATTTAAACTATCTTTTTCACAAGAGTTTCAAAGTATTGAAAGAGCGATTACTTTGTAATGGCTTCGTATTCTTAAAATACTACTTTCGTCTTGTATTTTACCTGCAGTGTGACTTTGCTGATAGCCCTTCACGACCATGTCTTGGCGGAAATGTTGAATTCAATCTGCAGTGACAACACCATGTCCCGCCCTATGGGTCGTAGTTTTGTAAGTATTAGCAGTACGTGAATAAAGGCACGTAGGTCATTTTAAAGAAAAAATAGCGAAAGCAATTGTTGATATAGACTTATTGTCATATTAGACACAGGCATGCGAATTTTACGATGTTAAATCCAACGATTATATGCAATTGACAACAGTAAATTGAGTCAAAATACCATTGAGGAAATTATTTCTCTAGGGATACTGAGGTTTTAAAACGACTCTCCATTTCCATCACAGGAAAATTAATCGATAAACGACTCTTCATTTCCATCACAGGAAAATTAATCGATAAACGACTCTCCATTTCCATCACAGGAAACTTAATCGATATACTGTTTTGTTCGGTTTATCGAAGCAGACAAACAGGATAGAGTTTTAAGTATCATATTGATCAATCAGTATCATTATTAATTGCTTATTATTATCGTTAAGATAGTTATACTGCAGCAAAACACCTATGCAAGGATTTTACAGAATTTACCGATCGACAACTCTGGTTGTTGAAGATGGACATACTTGCAGATACATACTGACTTCGGACATCTCTAGTTATATCTGTTCTAAACAAGATGTTGTCTATGAAATCGCCAGAAATTAATACAAATCACGACTAATTAAAAAGTCTAAGGGCTGGCCTTAAAGTCGCTGGGCGACATGTATCACAAAAACCCGATGTGTCTACTTTTTCTAGTTTTAGTTTGTTCTGGGTGACAAACATTACAATGAAATTACGTCTTTATATGTGTACTTTTTGTTTTCTCAATTAGTTTTATGGTATCTTTTTACATATTTTTCCTAGCTTGAACATATAAAATATTTTAATTTGAAAAACCAACTGCCCAAAATGAAACCTGTCATTCAAATCTTGTTTTTATTTACACCCGAAGCTAAAACGAGAAAAACAAATATTGTATATAGCCATTCGGACGTTTCGAGCGTGTGACGTCTTGAATAAGAACCAGTATTCAACGACCTTCAATAGTACAATATATAATTCCCCAGGGTGTCAACCAGACATACGTAATTAAACAACTTTCTCTTGGCATAATATCCAATACCAGTCTCGAATGATGCCATATTAACAAAATGATTTCACATTCAACAATCGCACGAGAAACCGACGTTTGGTAATTAAATTACCAGACAACTCTAATATATTTTTCGATTGTGTTATATGTTATAAACTCTATGCTATAATTAATGCTTGTATTAAGGAAGTGAATAACGCAGTCAAGTGACCCGAATTAAGGTCAGGACAAGCATTGACCGTTTATGTAAACATAACAGCTAGGGAGCAATGAGTTACTGCGGCCGAATTTATGCCTTTTGTTTTCTGAGCCGAATTAATGTAAAAATATAAATATACCTGGGAATGTGACCTATTGTCTATTGCGATACATTTTATTTATTGAAGGAAACAGCTTTCCTGGATTCACATAAGAAATCACTGAACAATCACAGGACCAGAACAAGTTCTACGCAGAAATCTAAGTCCAGAGACGATTATTAAGTCAGAGTTCGACGGACAAGAGTCCAAGACGAAACAGCTAGACAAAGATCGGCAGAGCAGGGACGAACGGAAGTCTTGATGTCCGCATAAAATAGGTTATGAAGTCTCTCATCGTTGTACTCAAAGGTCACATCTCATTGGCAATGAAGATAGTAATTTAACGTTGAAAGTAATTTTACATTTAAAGAAATTTGTATTGTCTTTTTATTTGAGTACATGTTAGTACCATTTTCCTTCTTTTTTAACCAAGTCATTGATTTCTTTTCATTTTAAATTCTGTTGATAAACTGATCAAATTTTATATTTGTTCATTGAAAGTGGGCTCGTTTTGTTATTTCTTCAACATACTTGTTCAGTGATCTGCATTCTTCTTTCTATCTATCCACACTGGGTAAACTACACCGCGGAGGTCATTCCCTAGCAACGAACCGTAGTGAAAGAGGTTGGTGTGGTTTGCACGCCGCCAATTTGTCACAAATTCCTTATTTCACATGTTTTCACAAAAACGCATCACATATATGTACCTATGTAATATTATCCGAAGTACTTTCTCTCATATTATAGCGTTATGTAGCAGGATGGCCATTCGTGTTCGGAGAATTAACTTGTGACGTGAATTAAAGTCGCTATTTTCACATTTACAGAAGATTTCGGTGCAAGGATTCAAGGCTAGAGTGGGATGGAGTGTAAATACTTATCACCTTTAGACAAGAATCTTATATACAACATTATAGAAACCTTGATAGAAAAACATTATGCCATGTGTTGTATTCACTCTGACCTTCTTTATCCTTGATTGCGATCTACAACAAGGAAATGTAATGCTGTATTTATTTGTTACCTATGATTCACAAGAGCGTGGTTTGTATTTATTTGATATCAATAAGCTTTATTACATCAATTGAACCACTCATCCCCATAAGCACCAAGCTTATCTCACAGTTCTTGAACGATAACAGACGAGTGGCTTCTTTCAAATTGTATGTTTCTTTTGTTACCCAAGTCTTTCACTCTGACACGTTTCTCGATAATGTCAGAATCGTGCAAAGCAGTGACCTCAGTCCAAAAACTAAACTCTTATTTCTAGGGCTTCGTCATGCAGCCTATATTGGTAAATCAAAAGGTGCTAATGTTATTAGATCGCTTTTGAATAATTTTATATTATTCTATAAGTTTATTAAAGTACAGTAAAATACTTTTAAATGTGAATTTAAAAATAATAGCTAAAATGGTCGTTTGCTAATTTCTTTGCTACATCCTGCAGTGCTTAAAATGTAATATGGAACTGAGAAGAAATAATACCTGTTCTTTTTACACCTTTGGACGTTATCTTGTCTAACATTTCTTTGAATGTTATATATGTTTGTTAAAGAAAGAAAGAAATACAAGAACTATCCTGTTAAAAGTAACTCTTGTACTTACTGAAATTATTGTGGCTTAGAGGCTGAGGGAAGTTTAGGTTGAATGCAGCTAGTATCACGTTGCAAGATTTCATTATGTCAAATTCACATATTAGACGTATAGTATAGTTTCAAGGCTGTGATCAAATTCTTCTTTCCTATTCCCACGGTATTGTGAGAAAATCAGTTCCCATTATTCGGTACGCCTTTCAACTTTGAGACAATTAATAAAACAAAAATACTACCAAAATAGTTGTTCGAAAAGAGTTATAAAACACATTTTTTACATCAGGAAAACAGTGTAATTATGTAATAGTGTTAAAATTTACTAATGCCAGTTTTCGGATTAACATGTTCTCCAAAAAAAGAAAGGATATTTAGAACACATATAGAGGTAGGTGTGTGTGTGTGTGTGTGTGTGTGTGTGTGTGTGTGTGTGTGTGTGAGAGAGAGAGCTTAAAAAGAAAATACATAGGACTAACTTTGCAAATTCATTATTGTAAGTATCAGACAAACGACCTTAAATTATAAAATGCCCTACAACAAATACGATGCACCAGACCTCTATTTATTGGCTTTTAGATTTCACTGAAAACACATTTGCACTAGACTCCTACATGTTTTCTTTAAGGCGTTTACTAAACACGCATTGTACCAGTCCTATTTCATGGCTTATAGCTTTCACTGAACATACATTGCACCAGACCCCTATCTAATAGCTTTTAGATTTCTCTACACACACATGCCGTTAAAAAACGTACAGCTGTTATTACACAAAGATCTTTCATCTCTGATTTGCTCATGTCGCCACATATCAAACAGAAACGGACGCTTTCAAGTAGATTAAGCAAATGAAAACAAGAACACCTTAGAGGTCAGCAGGCCAACTTTTGTTATCTGATATCAGAACCGTGAAGCAACATGCATTTCGTATGCAATTTTTCTTGGAATAGTCATCATAGCGATAAGCAATCTGCATCTCGAGAGCATTACGAAATGCAAGCCGATTCATTGGTTACCATGGGGCAGATTACACAGATAGTACCTCAAGACAGCTTACTTTATAGTTGCAGAACCACATGTATTTACTACAATATAATGAGACGATTTATCGTCGGGATATGTACAATCCTGACCAGTATATGAATTGTATGTGTCGCCTTGTTCTTGATGTATGATTTACCAGCTCTGTACCTGTATCAGATAGCCAATTTCCACACCATTTGCCCTGCTCTGCGGGCACATTCCTGTTCCATTCCCCGGAATACAATCTCATAATGTAACATTCCTTCCATTCTGATTTTTATTCTCTGGATGTGCGGTCTGGAGGTTGGGGTGAGATGAATTAGAGCTGTTTTTCGCAGGTGGAATCAGCTAGTGGATAGCCATTTTACCATATATAAAATCTTAACTATGCGCTTCGAATCTCAACAGAATGTTTTAACGTAAAAATAAATAATAATTTATTGAGATATAGTTATACAAAAATATCGCAATATTGACTTACTTCTTCTACAGCATTCCATACATAAATTTACCTTTCTTCTCCATGACAACTGTTTGATACATTTTCAGGAAAATATTTGGGGCTGGTGGGAAGGGGTATATTTGACAGAATTTATCATGGGGCACGTTTCCCAGGATGAAACCAGACCCTAGTTTAACCTTTGAGGAAATATTACTAAAGTATAATTACCAGGGGTTAATTGACACTTAAGTAAAGGGATATGCCATTAAATGGCATGATTCCCTAGAAAATCATAAGCAAAAGTAGCTTTACCCCATGGAGACTTTGAGCAGCATTTAATGGGGAAAGGTCCACGGATGGGTAACAAAACAAACCTTGCGAGATCAGGCAACATATTCGATCTTCATGTGTAAGCATTGTACACATATATGTAAGCATTGCACATACATGTAAGCAATCACATCATTAGAGATTAAAGCTGGATAACACGAAAAAGTTTGTACCGCTGTTTTTTCGAAAATGCCGCTATACGTATAACAATAAAACACAATTTAAATTTTTGGGTTTCTAGGAGTCTGATTCTTTTTAATTTTTAGCTCTCTGTCGGAATACGGCTCTTCAGTTTGTTTGGTTGGGTCACCTGGTTTTGGTTATCGTTATCTAGATGTGATCGCTGATGATGTAATTTGCCATGAACGAGTAAATATTAATATAATATGAAGTGTGAAACTTATGGGTGGAATAAATAAGGATCTGAGTAGATATATAGAACAGAATAAAAAGAAGCCACTTAACAAATAAAGACAATTTTTTTTTAGTCAAAATTCATAACAATAAAAATCATAAACAATTATAAAAATGTGTTACATTTTTAAATATACACTTCTTTCTTTCTAATCAACTTATTCAAGGAATTTCAAATACAATTATGATTATGCCAATAACCGATCTGCTAAACGATAAAATTAATTCAGCATCGAATCGAGTGAAAAAACGAAAACCACTGCCTTGGATCGATTCATAACCTAATGTATTGACTCAGTGCAAATTCCACAGCGACTGCTCCTTTTTACTTCCTTGTGCCTGTAAGTCTGGGTATTCTCCACCTTTTCTCTTCCTTTTCCAAAATTCTTATGTATCACGTCACTTTCAGCCCTTACAACGTTGTGTAGCCTTTTTAGGTTTGTCATACGCGAAACGTCCCGTCACGTCAGGTTAAGATGACTCGTGATGATTCCTCGCCTTATGTTTCAAGCTCTTACTTTGCAGAATTGTGCCTATATTTTTCCAGACAATCGTTTCACCTGGATGATTTTACCAGTGAATTTACTTCTTTAATCACTCGGAGTATTCTTACATTCGTTTTCTCTTGAAGAAAAGCTTAGACTAATTTTCAAATTTGCTATTAGCACATTTAAACGTTTTCATGTTAAACCGCGCACAATGCAGTGTCTCATGCAAATACAATATTTTTCCCGTCTGAACTAGGCTTGAAACAATGCAGTTTGCTTGACAACCATTGATTACCCAACTGATTCCTGGTAACTTTCAGAAATGACAGTATTATATACAGATCAGAAGCTGTCAGTTTAAACCCGTAGCTAAACGCATGACAGAGACTGTTCCAATCCATCCATTATGACGATTTAAACGTGCTCAGGTCCCATAAATCTAATTAATCGTACACGTGTCCAACAAAATGTTTCTTACAGAGATCGACAGAAAAAAATTGTTCCATTACACTCTCACAGAGATGAAAAATATCTTGCTCTTGTATGGTTATCGTTATCTAGGAGATGATCGACGACGATATTATTGGTTTAATCTAGTAAATAATAAAATAAAATATGAAATTGTTGAATGGACTAACAGAAATCTGAGTAGAGATATGGAAAGTAACATGAATCTCCGTATGTAAAATAAGGAGAATTTAATCAATTACACAACCAAAATGAAATTGAAAATGACAAATTTATGACATATCAAATTTATAAGAAATGTAATTATCCATTCTGCTATACCAATAAAACAAATTGCATCATAAATATAGAGTAATTGACCTAACTCATTTGCTTAGCATGCCTGCATAACATTGATGCTTCCTGTCCTCACGATTTAAATGTCGATGACAGTATATTGGTGCATATAGCTTTCCGTTAAAATTCCATTGTCCCATAGGTTCTGTTTTTGTGCAGCTATAGTCATTAATCCCCTTGGGAGATTAAAGTAAAGTTGTATAGGTGAGGGTAGTGATGCATGAGAACTGGAAAAATATTCATTTATTTATTTTTAGAGAAAATACCATTGACAATGATAGGCCTCAACGTAAATACGTCGATAGATATGTACAGCGAACGTAATTTAAAATGCACAATAACGTGCTTGCAAAATGCACTAATGTATCATAATACTTTGTAGATACATTAAACTGTAATATACTCACAAGCACACGATATACATATAAAGCTAGGCACATAACGTATAAACACACAACACAAAACATCAAGATATATGAGAAATTAGTGGAAAATTTAGCATGAAAATTGCTTAAACGTGTGAGTTGAGGCTATTTTGTTTGAAAAGGGGCGAGGTGTTGATTTCAGCATAGATTACCATCACTCGTGAACGAAGTTCTAGAACTCTTAAAATGAATGCAAAGAAGTCGAATATCTGACAGAGGAAGAATTATATTCTGCAGGAATAATAGAAAAAATCCAAATAATTAGCAATTTGTATATATATAAAAAAGGTTTAGAGATATATGGTATACATTGAAGGAGTCAAAAGAGCTTGCATAATGCTGCAGACTATACATTTACTTATGCATAAGATTTATAACGTCTTTATTGCATATTAAGATAGACATTTTATATTTTATTCTACTTTGAACAGAAAGCAAATTCAATTTCGTTTGAAGGGGCTGTGAAGTATTCTTTTCAATTGAATCTTACTGCTGATTTTGGTTTTTCGTTTATTGGACGATTTTGATGAGGTGCCAAAAATAATGCACCAGCAGTCAGTAAGAGGATGAATGTGGAATTTAAAGAAAAGATTTTAGATATGAGATGGAATCTATCAGGATATAAACAGAGTAATATCAGGTTAGATTATTTAACAAACCTAATAAAAAATGATGACAACATGTTGATTTTCATACATACATAGAAAGAAGATTTGGAAAAGAAATAATAATTAGTAGAATGCATTCAGTATATAATTGTAAGTTCGGCTTATCAGTTTATAGTTGTTAAGAAACAATTTTAATGAAAGTGGTTATTTGTGGGTTGTTTAGTTCTTGATTATCCTTGCACCATTCCAAAACAAAAGACTAAGTCCTTCTGTAGATTAGTGCCAATATTTACTGTTGATTTTTCAGATGTATCAAAAGCTGTGTCATCAGTATATACGTCTGTGTTAACCTAAACAGCATGTAATAAAAGGTCATTTATATAAATTATAAATAAAATTGGACCTAAATCAAAATCCTGTGGAACACTATTAGTAATTAGTTGGTAACAATTGCCATTATTAACTAAATAAATTTGTGTACATATATCGAAATATGATCTAAACGAAGACTGAATGAATTTATTTACAAATATAGAGACATGATTACAAATCAATACATTGTCGAATAGTAGCATTTGATCAAATATGTATGTGGTAAATTGGTGGCGTTCAAAACACACCAACCTCTTCCACTACAGTTCGTTGGTAGGTAATGACCTCCAGCGGTGTAATTTACCCAGTTTGGATGGATAGAATGAAGAATGCAGATCTCTGAACAAGTATATTGAAGAAACAAACACAACGAGCCCCCTTTCAATGGGCAAATATAAAATTTAATCAGTTTAGTAACCAAATTTAAAATGAAAAGAAATCAATTTCTTGCTTACAAAAGAAGGAAACATGTACTAACATGTACTCAAATGAAATAAACAATACAACTTTTCTTTACTATTATTTGTCAGTGACAGAATTAGTTCAGTTCATCATTGCCTACTAGATGCGACCTTGAGACCAACGATGAATGACATCATCACCTATCTTATCCGGACATCAAATTTTCCGTTCGTTCCTGCACTGCCAACCTTTGTGTACTCGTCTCGACTTGGACTCTTGCCAGTCGGACTTGAACGGTTAGGCGATTGTACTTAGACGTCGGCGGTGAAAACTCTTCTGACCTTTCCCTGCAGAATTTTCTCAGGAATTTACAAGAAGCTGTGTCCTTAAGTAAATAAAATGTCTCGCAATAGACTATAGATCGCCTTTTCCAAGTATATAGCCATATTTGTACATTAATTCGGCTCAGAAAAAAGGCATACATTCTGTAGCACTCACTCGTTCACTAATTCCTATGTCTACAAACATAGACGGTCATTACATGTCTAGACCTTAATTCGAGTCAAGCTAGTGGGATCATTACCTTCTACTTCACATCTAACACGTATATGCCCGTATTTAACACCCCTTGACTGCTTACATTAAACTATCTGGTAGTGTTAACTTACATATGGCTTAACCCCTCAAATCTAACTATTCTAAAATAGATTACGTGAATAACTAAATGTGACAAACTAGTATATGAATATAAATTCAATACATGTATTATTGGACAGAGATTTAATTCATAAAACTACGAAATATGACCCATCATATATTGGGCTTAGTTCTCGGAAATTTCTAAGCACTCCTATGTAAAAAAAATATTCAATTAAATGCAACCTTGTCATTTCCTTCGATGAACATTCAATTACATGCAATCTTGTCAATTCTCCAAATTAATTGATAATTAGAAAATCAAAGAACAAAATGTCATGACTAAAATTTCACTAAAGCCCTGAAAAATGAAATCATACATGCATACATTATAACATCAATATATTTGCAACAAATCAAGAAATGAAATACCATATTAAATTCGGAAAACTAAGATTGTGTACCTTTTGCCGTTTATTATTTGTTTCCACGAACCCCCAACGTAGTCTGTCTCTCATCTGAGACGACTCTCTGGCCCCTTACTCAATAACGAAAACGTACTTTCTACGTTTGTGAGTCCCGGTTAACTTCTCGCAAGAAAGATTGAAGACTGAATAATTTTTCCAGAGCAAACCCCTTAATTCCTTACAGAGTTACGCCCATAAGTCCCTATTAACCAATCAGAATCGACTGTTTCCTAAATCTTCTACGTAGAATTTTTGATTGTCAAACAGCAAATCATGCCGTACCTAACATTAACAATCAATTGTTCAACAATCAATTATTGACAAGCTTTCCTTTTTAACCGGTTAATTTTGGTAAGTGTCTTATGCCAAACCCTTGTACCATAGCAGTTGACTCAGTCAAGTTACGTCGCGTTAAACGAATTTCCTTTGACGTTCAGAGATTAAATGAAAATAATCATATAATAGTCTGTAGCCCTTTCTCCTTTAATTAACTTGACTTTGATACAATTCATTTAACCAATACTTCTAAGAGTTTTCAAAATTCGACACATCACAATGTATTTAAATGTAAAATAGTGTAGTCCACAAGATCAAATACGTTTCAAATACAATCATTATATACTTATCGAATAATATCGTCTGAGTCCAGAGAGTTTATTTATTCATCAGCTTGATTAGTCAAGGTTCAGAAACCCAATTTTGTGAAAGTGTTTAATAAGATAACTAAGGCAATGATGATCAACATGTTTTTCAGACACTCTGAAGATATTTACAAACAGATAATAATCAAAAAATCTACTAAAAAGTTAGGTTTTCAAAGGTAAATAATGCAACTTAAATAAAAGTTTGTACATCAAACTGAGGTTAACGTAGGTCCTTATTCCCGTCATTATATGCGTGACCCTTTTAATATAATCTAGCGAGATTTATTAAATTTCAAATATCATAGCGCTTTAGAACTGATTGTTGAACAGATGACAAATGATTGTTTCTCTAACAAATGACAATAGGTCGATATGATTATGACAATTCAGTTAAAATATATTAAGCTGTTGTCAGCTTGCTTGTACAATAACAATCAAACCAGTTTGCTCGGTGAAACCAAAGTACCGCACTATTCTGTACAAACAATATTGGGATGCACATTGTGTCTACTGTCAGAATCTATTTCGAATTCGCAATGAAATATAATGTTCGAAACTTTTGATAAACGATATGCCTCAAATTGTCACAAAAACTATATTAAAGTTTGGCATATAATTTTATATTATATTACCATTTTCGTCTCAGATTGCATTGACAGTTTATATATATATATATATATATATATATATATATATATATATATATATATATATATATATATATATATACATACATATGCGCAAAAAAAGGATTAACCTTCATAGATCTGATTGGATGACAAAAAAGCTGTACATAAGTCCGATCGCAGAACAATTCACCTCTCTTGGCCACACTTTCAGTGACATAACACTTATCGCTATTACTAACAACCACAGCTGGAGTTCCGAAACCAGGAAGGAAAAGGAAACATACTGGATACGCCGCCTTAGAACATTGAAACCAAGCGGTCTGAACCAAGAAGACTAGAAAAAGAAAACTATCCACTAGTAGAATTTAACTTTTTCTAAATCTTCTTCGTATCCTTCTATTTTTATTGTAAGAATAACCGGTATAGAATCAAATATCCGGGATATAATCTGCGTTAAATAAATAAAAGAAGAAAAAGTAAAAATAGATGTCGCTTTGGTCTGTAGACTTTTAGAGAATTATACACAGTTTTTAGTATCCGCAAAAAGTCTATACAAGCTGGTTGTATTTATAGTTTACCTCGTGTGGAGACAGCCATGTAGAGGTTTACAAACATGTTTTTGTGTTTATTTGTTTGTCTTATATATGTTTTGTATTTGCCTTTGAAAAAGACTCATTAAGAGTCGAAAGCGCTCAGACTAGTTAGTTACTAGTTTTGCACTGTTCGTCGTCAGTTTATTGCATATATATATATATATATATATATATATATATATATATATATATATATATATATGTGTGTGTGTGTGTGTGTGTGTGTGTGAGTGTGTGTGAGTGTGTGTGTGTGTCTTTCTACTTAAGTTATCCATATTTATTTAGTCGTGTGGTTTGTAATCAATTAAATATTTACATAGACTGTACATAATTGGGGTTTGGCTTGCCATTTTAGGGAACAGCAACGGGAAGGCTATATTGTGCCGAGGCAATCAAGTAAAAGACAAAACACTGTAGCAAACACTGACTGATATGAAGATTAGAGTCGATACCACGACCATCTTTTCACTAGACTTGCATTCTAAGCAAAGATCCATGGCTGATGGCCTCGATAGCTTGTTGAAAGAATACTTTTGCTGGCAGTTATCAAGTCTGATACACAAAATTCAGCACAAATTCTATAGATGCCTTATAGATTGCAAAGCGTAGCTGCTGACGTCTAATTGGTGTGTATTTAGTCTCATAATCTATGCGTCGCGAGTTCGATACCCGCAGATCCCACTCTGAGTCTCCCTCCCGCACACGCGTCCTTGCGTTGAGAGTGTCGATTAAGGACCAACCAATCTTAATAATTACCTTACCGTTCGTCCTGCAACATTTATTTGCTATTAGCATGTTCGCCATTGCCTTACTCGTGACTAATATCTGCACCAAGATTGTGCGATAATTTGGTTGATTTACATTATATTATAGGCAATTTCTTTTACTAACTAGTGAAAGTAAATACCCCGCTGTAGACATCAAATACGAGGATGAGTGAGTTTTGCAAAGAAAATGGAACGAATACAATATAAATTGTTTCTACTGATTGCCCTTGTCCTGCCCTTATTAAGCAAGATACAAAGTAGGTTCCAATTCCAATTCACCAGCTTATTTGTGCCTAACGGAATTGCCAATGACTGCACGTTATTGCCGACACACCAGGCATGACTAGGGTCGAGATACAACTGTTATGGTGAATGGTTTGATGCATTTGCCGTTCGCTTGGTAAATGGTAAGAAATTAATCAAAAGGGATTTTATTGCATTTAACTGACTTGCCATCAGCGCTTATATAAATATACATTTGAGACAGATATTGATGGTGACACATTTAATACATAATGAAAAACAAACCTTCCGAATTTAAAAATATTCAACAGATACTAAAGAGATATACAGTAATTACATATTCATTCCCATCTTCCCTAACACACTTTAAAATGCATATATGTGCATTATATATGCGTATATGCACATACGCACATATACACTGAGATAGTGTGATCGGCATTTACGCACATAAACATTAATACTTGCATTCGTATTTTCATAGTTTATTTCATGCAAAGTAAGACAACAAGACGTTAATTTGTGACTAGTAAAATGCCCCAGAATATATTTGTTGAATTACATGCGTGAGCTTTAATACAAGTTCCTTCGGGAGAAGACACAAGAAGTGTCATTCAGTATTCAACATTTTTATCTTTAGTATAGAAACATATTATATGTGAATTGTGACATAGTAATGGATGTCTTAAACAACGAAAAGGAGAATGTAACTTTATGTAGTATACATTAAATTCAATCAGTGCTCATTAAGATAATTTGCCAGATTTCTAACTTCAGTAGTTTTAGTAGTAATGAGTAATTTAATAAATTTCAACATACTCGGACATCTCCATGCATAAGAGTATTAACGGTTCTTTCTGAACGCCACATGACCAAGACGTTCTAGAGCACGTTGCAATAATTACAAAGTTTTTAACCTTGTGGAGTGCTGCTTGTTCTCTTTCATTTCCCTGATTCATGTAAGGATAGATGATAATTGTTACCAAAAAATGATAGCCAATATTAAATTTCACCTTCAAATGCATTCTTATTCTCTTTCACTTCAAGGAAAATAACCATCGTTTCTGTTTTCATTGTTACCTTTGTTACTATATTCGTTTGTATCATCATCATTATCATCTTTGTCATCGTCATCATCATCTTCATCGTCAGCAGCATCGTCGTTACTATCCTACTCCTCGTTTCGTCATAATGAAGGTTCTGCATTCAGTAATGGCACAGTTTTTGGCCTCTGGAGTAAATAAGCTTTAGGTCTGATAATGGACTAAGAATGCTCTTCTCACTGAAGATGTCCGCCATTAATTTTATTAAGATGTAGATAATAATCTACCAATTAAAATACGCAAATTGAAATTACAAATAGGAAACAAATCACTCCTATCCTCCGATTCATTTGTACTTATTTGTGTACCTTAATTGGCTGTAAATCGATCACCTCTGTTCGCATAGATATACCAACACTTCTGTACGGATAATTGATGTTATGAAGAAATTTGACGCCGTAAGTTCAACACCTGCATCCTACACGTGGCCTTGGGTCTAGATATCAGTCGTTGGAGCTCTATGTTCAAATGTAGCAGTTAAAGGTATAAAGGTGAAGGTGGTTAGACCTTGTTTCGATCCCGCTGATATATAATTACGTCACAAGAAATAACGTTTCTAGTTTAGCTGTGAGGTATATATAGAAGATATGTAGGTCATTGCGTTATGCAAGTGAAACCTTTGCATAAACTACATTAATTGGTAACATGGTTGTCAGTGAATGAATGAATGAATCAGTTTAAAGCAAAACAATTCCGTTTCACACAGACTGCATGACTTTTTCTTTGAAAATGATTGCTTATAGCAATGTATATTCTCTGTTATCATTGTATAGGGCCACAAACTAATCGGATTTCCGCTTGGTGACGACCACTGTGGTATGATTAGTAGTGTTAATTCAAATTTTGGCAAAACGAAATTTCAGTCAAATCGTTTTTTTTGTTTTCCCGACACAAGAGACAAGCTATTTTTGACCAGTATATCATAAAGTTAATCCATTCCAAAATGTATTGTTACTTTCTGGCAATATAACGAACGAATATCAATATGCTGGGTTTGTAGATCGGTAAACCGCTCAAGCATTTCCGTCAAGCAAAGAAATAACCTCAGATGTGGTTGTAAGAGTATACGTTAATTTTAAGGATTTGATTAATGCCAAAATACACACTTACAAGCACACACACACACACACACGTGCGCGCGCAGGCATACACCAACTTGGTGCACTATCGACATTTCAAAAGAAAAGGCTGAGAGTGTTCCCACTGTAACTGTGTCTCCTAGAGCCGCCATATTATGCCATGTGGCTGTTCCGAATTATAGTTCTCAATGGCGGCGAAAAACGTATGAGATTTCATTCTTAACAGAAACGTATAAGCAGACAATGTTCCTATTGCAGGGTGTGTATGACTATCACAGTTGCTCTTGACTTAGTTTCGCTAACTTTATACATTTAAAACAAACAAATTTAAAAAAGAAATTAGAATCACTGCACTTTAGATACAGAAAGAGGGCTGCACAATTTGAAACTCTAATTTCCAAAAATGATAAATCACTAACCAGCTCTATAATATTTTATCCAACATTAATTTTTTAAAGTCTTTATTGGAAAAAATGTCACTCTCTTTACAAAAGACTCATATTGTATACCATATTCATTGCAACATCGATATTCAGAGGCGCCAAAAGTATGCATTACTTGGCACTCTTATTCAGGCTTTGCAAAGGATAGCGTTTTGAAAAATAGAAAAGTGTATTAATGATCAATTGCGAAAATTGTGTCCGATAACATGGTTAAGCAGCCAAAATAAAAATAAATATAGTTACTGTATTTTTAGTTTTCTGAGCTAAGTGAGATGTTACATCATTTTCCAGCAGATGCGAATTTTACAACTGATCACTCGTAAAAGTATGAATTGAAAAATAGAAGGTGAAGTAGAATTGTGTAAATGTGTAGCTAATACGAGTTTTATTAAACATTCAGATAGTGACTGGTCATCATAATTTGGCTGATTAATAATGTTACCAAGCTAAGGAATGAGCTATTTGTACTTGCACCTCCATTTATAGGGATCATTATTCGTAACGACTTCATTTAGGTGGATCATTTTTACTAAATAAATGTATGGATTTCTTTTGATATTTACGAGTTTAACAATTAGAGGTAGGAATAATTATTTATTTTAGTTGTTTGGTTCCTTTGTAACGACGAAATACGAAATACCAAACTACGGCTTAGAATGGAAAACTCATAAATCATACCGATGTGTGGGTACAAAAAAAACCTATACAGGTGTGAAATTGATTTTTACAGTGTTTGGTCCTTAGCTTAAATATAATGAAATAATCTGTGAAAATTTGTTGAATCAATCAGTTATAATGACTGTTATTTCGAGGACTTTGGACATACAGTTAAAACAACGACTTTAGACCAAGCTAACGTGGTTTCTTCTATACTGTTTGTTGCTTTGCCCGCTTATTCTTGAAGTCAAGGTATAAAACTGATTGTCTTTAGATCCATGGCTTGTTAGAACGACTTTAATAATAGCAAGCAATCAAACACGAGAAAGATTTATGTATCTACTATAATGCAACTGAAATGTAAATAACAGAAAGTAAACAACGTTGCAGGTTTTTCCAACATGATTATTTTAACAAAATCTAATTGAATTGTAAATTTATTTGGGCTGGGAGCATTGCAAGAGTACTTGCTACTGTGATGAACCGTTTGAGACCAAACATAAACACTAAATATGTAACCTGTAATTGATCAATGTCAGATAACTGGCTGATGTTTATCAGATTCTGATTATGGAGGCATAATATAGTCAATTGCAACGATATGTGCATGAGTAAGCTTTTGTTGGAAGCAAAGTAAATTGCGGAAAGGGAAATATAATGTGGATAATTATGCTATTTTCCAAGAAGCGGAAAGAGTGTCAGAGTGATATTGTTGAAAAAAAACAAACGAACAAAAAAATCCCCCCCCCCAAAACCAACAAAACATCCCACGCATTTTGGAAAATATGATATGAAACAATATATGGTTAGAAATATTTTACACCGTGATCCCACTACGTATATAGATTATATTAACTCGACTTGTCGTTAAAACCCAATATGGCATAAACACTGTAGCAAACAATGTTGTTTCAATTATGCATAAATGCCATCTTGTTAAAACAGGGGCTGGGGTATTTTTCTTTTCTTTGTTTTAAATTAGAGCTTGTATAATTACTATGATTACTATGAGGGTTATCAATGGAACATTTGCAAATAATGTCATTGTCCTTGGCATATAAGATGAACAAACATATGTAAATAATGTAACTTTCCTCGGCATGTAAGATGAACAAGTATTTATAAATAATGTACATTTCCTCTGCATATCAGATGAACAAACATTTGTAAATAATGTACGTTTCCTCTGCATATAATAATAAACAAACATTTGTAAATAATGCAATTTTCTTCGGCATGTAAGATGAACAAACATTTGTAAATAATGCAACTTTCCTCGGCATGTAAGGTGAATAAATATTTGTAGAAAATGTAACATTCATCGGCATATAAGATCAACAAACATTTGTAAATAATGTAACTTTCCTCGGCATGTAAGGTGAATAAATATTTGTAGAAAACGTAACATTCATCGGCATATAAGATCATCAAACATTTGTAAATAATGTAACTTTCCTTGGCATATAAGATGAACAAAAATGGGTACATAATGTACCTTTTCATCATATACCAGAAGAACAAAAGATATGTAAACAAAATGTATATTTCCCGCACTCCAAAGATGGATATAACATTTGAAATATGTACCTTTCCTACACATCTAAGATGAACAAATAGTCGTCAATACTGTACATGTTCTTCAAATAAAAGATAAATAATGTAACTTTGCTTCACATATAAATTGAACAAAACATTTATAAAAAAATGTGCATTTCCTGCACATCTGAGGTGACAAAATATTTATAAATAATAACTTTTCCATCACATGAAAGATGACTAAAGATATCAGTCTTAAACAACAGAATCACTATTTTTTAAATTGATTGATCCATATTTATTATAAACAATTCAGCTGAACAGAAACCGAATTTGAAACCTGTGTTTCAGGCGTTCAAAAACGTAATTTCGAGCGCAGTAAAAAGACTATAAAAATTGTACAGAGAAGACACTCATGCAAATAAATTTGATTCCATAATATTAGTATACAAATTAGTGAACACAATTTAGTTTGGATGATAATATTGTACATGGATATATTCACTTGAAAAATGACTGGGCTTCTCTAGCAATGAGTATCCACAACTTTATACAAAACTATGTTTGTTTTTTTTTAATTTAAAAGGTCAATATGTTAGACTTTCTACTATTGATCTGCGCCAAACTACTCTTGTGCTTTATTGTCCTCAAAAGTCGATGTCCCGCAAACGGTATGTGAGCCTTAAATCAATAAATGCAGCAGAATAAGGACTTTTGATTTATTGACCAGAAAAGTTATTTTAAATTATGAAGTTATAGATATGATTAGTGTCAAGTGTGCATCCAAAATGGAAGGAATTCCTAATTTCTGCATTGATGACTGCTTCTAGATAATTTCTGCATTATTAACTGCTTCTAGAATTGTCTTTGCTATGTCTAGACATAACGTGATGAAATTAAAATTATTCCTTCCTTTCATTATTATCCTTCAAAATAAATCGAATTGAGTCACGAATCTGTCTTCTATGAAATAAGTATTATTTTTATTGGCATTGTTTTGTTTTCATAATGTTGTATTGTTGACACATAGCTGAATTCGAGGTTGGCGATATTGTTTGCATACAAAGTAGCTCAAACGCAGTAGCTACTTGTATTCGAGTTTATATTTGAATTTCCAGGAAATTCATTACATTAAACTTGTATGAATATAAAACTACATCTGTAATGCCATGCTTTATTCTTCCATATATATAAAATGAAAATCGATCCTGTATGTGAATGCGATTTCTTCATATCTAACAAAATTCATTGCGGTATGAATTTAAAAGCAAATAAATGTATTTTGTCAATGAAATAGCTTCAAGAGAAATCGAAACAAGCAAACTGTTACAGGTAAGTACAGCAGTTATATCTGAAAATTAAATAAATGTAATAAATTTATTTATTCTGCCGTATAAAGTCGTATATTGCTTGGACAGTCTTTGAAACATAAATAGAACAAAATATCTCTGCCATACACCTTCCATGATACCCATTGGCATAAGAACTGAAAACATGTAACTTCACTCAAGTAACAACAAGCGCTGAAATATAATTCAACCTACAGAGCGGTTTGTACAAGGAAATATCATGCCTAGCTGTCAGAAGATCTTGCATGAGTCAATTCCGAACATGTGATGGTGTATTTTGTCAACGACGATCCATGAAAAAAAAATTTGATTTTATTACTAATACCCTACGTGTGCTTCACTGTTCAAAATTATAATGGCATCACTCCAAAAGCCGTTGTATGGGGTTAAGCGTCATAATCAGGTGTACACTGAGAACAATGTATAACTTAACCCCGCACGTCTAGCGTACCGCAAGATTTATATGATTCCAGGATACATCTTTGAAAAAAAATTTATAAAGTCGTTGCCTGGCTTGTACGCTTGGTAGATGATCGCATTGTAATTTTCTACATTACCAACGCCCTTCTGCGACTTGAACTCGGAAACATTGCCTTGTTGACAAAGATACGCCATAACTATAGTGGCTGCGATACGAAGACAGGTTTGTTGGTCAGCACCACACGTGCAAATTTGACTGATCTGGCTCGTGGAGAAATTGGATATGGAACTGCGCTACCTTTGCGTGAAACTGCCTTCAAATAGGAAGCGGCTTCTCTATCATAAACATGAGTTATTCTGGATTTTTTGCAAACTACTGGTATTCTTTATCCTCCGTCTCGCGCAAATTGCCTGACCTGATTCTCAATTTTGCCGGCTGCAATTCATAGGTTAGAGGTCGCCCTACAACCCGAGTTGGCTTGTACCTCTTGGTATTCTTATTCCACGGTCTTGCGCTAATTGCGTAACAAATTTAACGGTAGGCATGCTTATAATAAAAACGATTTATATAATTGCTTATCAGGCAATGACTTTCTTTTTAATCAAACTATGTTTACTTCATCAGGTAATGATTTTTTTGGGGTAAAATTAGTGTTATTAAGTAATGATTGGAAGCCGCCATCTTTCCAATTAACCATATTATTTCATTGACTTCTGTGTGTTTTTTACGGTGTCGGCGTCAATAGATCTTTGTCTGTTTCTTCAATGGTGAAAACATATGCCTGGGAAAGTTTTTCCAACAAGCGTATTAATTGTCCAGTACAGTTAAGCAGCAAAACTGATGGCACTACCTAACGTTAATACCGCATATGCAATGCAAAAATAATCACCGTTTGTCATGCACATTAACGTGAAAGAAATTCGTGTCCTTGAACAATGCAAGAATTAAATTACCTGACGACAACAGGAGCATTTGTGTCGTCTCAGGAATAATCAGATTTCGGTCTGAATGTATCATATCGATACAATAAAGAGGTCCTGAAACGCTATATTTTTCAAACATGTACCCCGACCATATTGAAAATATTAACCGGGTAAGGAATCACTTTAGAATGAGCGCGGCGAAAACTCGGCAAAAAGAACAAGAAGAGTGAGACTTCGTTTTTGATATCGTCCAAGAAAATTTAAAGTTGCTGAATTCAACTGCGTCTCCACAAGTGACCATAGACGATCAAGAAGACAATGATAAACCTAGTGAAGGCAGCGAAATATTTACCGAAGACAACGAAGACAGAAGAGACCTAGAAGATCTTCAAGATCACCGCCAATGACAAATTAATTAGAGTTGCCGTCGGCATATTAAACGTTGAAATTACAAAGGGCATTCATGTCCAGTGACAAAGAATACCAGGAAAGCATACCCATTCTGATGATATGGTGGAATTCCTGTGAAAAGTTTTGCCGATGCAACGACAAAGAATTTATACGATTAGTACTCAGGGACGAAACAGTAATCATTGGGAGTTCAAAGACATGCACACCAACACGTACGCAAACACATTTAAAATTCTTGGATGTGAACGTAAGACGAATGATCAGTTTCGAGTTGGTTTGTTTGCTTGCTTGATTGATTGCTTGATTGGTTGGTTGGTTGGTTGACTGGTTGATTTTACTGCACTGCACTGCGATGTTAGTTGGTAAAATAGAGTCTATCAAATAGATTTATTACCAACGAGCAATAATATTACGAATCAACAATGATATGATGAAAATAGATCCCAAACAACTGGGTATGTAAGTGATGTGTATAAAGTGAATCAAGTTAATTAAAGATTATGGTGATTAACAACAGTGCAACAGTTTTTAAAACATACTCAAAGCAAATAGGGTTGCACATTAATTAAATGTTATAATAAATATTAACTTCCTTGAAGACCTTTTAAAGTACAGACAAATTTGTAGTATAAAACGCTCTTTCATACGCTGAACATATTTGTAACGATTGCTTATATATAGGAGATCAAAACAATCTATCGCGAAGTGTTTCAGTGATGAATCCACATATGGGTGTTCTCCCTTTGATATGTATGATTGTCTTATATAAGTATGACCAATTTTTATTCTCGTAATGACTACCTCGTCCTTATGGATGTTTGGTATGAATAAGGCTACTCGTTTAAGGTTGGTTTGATTACATGGAGCTTGTTATTCATGGAGACATTCCATTATGATGCCTGTCACTTACTAAATCTGGATTCTTTGTATTTGGTTTACAAATCAGTGTATGGTATTTTAAAATCAGATGGTATGAGGGTGGTTGTCTTCTTTTTCATTACCTTTAGCATCGACATGGCTGGGTAACCAACAGCATACTATATTATTAGATGTACGGTATATTTTATAAGAATATTGTTAAGAATGGGGTTTCGAAATTACTATTTTGCAGTGACTGAAGATTGATAGAAATTTGAAGATGATAGAATTTAAAACATGTTTGTATCCCATACATTGCAGGGTAAGAAATACTGCCTTGATTTAGTCTGAAAGCTGGTCTAATTATCTGTTGATGATCTGAGTTAAGCATATCTAAATACGACTTCTGGCTGAACCATAAACATCACATCCATCGTCCAGTTTCGATGGAATAAAAGTTATGTATAGGTTAAGAACGATATTGCTATCATCACCCCAGTCAAAATGCGCTACTACTTTGACTAAATCAAGAGCTTGAAGAAAGTTTATTTGAACAGGAAGAGTGATAAGATACCAAGCTGCTGTGGTACCTGCGTGGCAAACTATCATTATTTACAAGCTACTCAGTTTTTTAACATCATCATCAAGGCTGCAACGTCTTATATGTAATGCTGCATACCATCCAGTGCATTCGAATCTGATAAAGAATAATTGGAAGTTATATACACCACGAAGAGGAAATAAAAAAATAATTTAACTCTCTCTCTCTCTCTCTCTCTCTCTCTCTCTCTCTCTCTCTCTCTCTCTCTCTCTCTCTCTCTCTCTCTCTCTCTCTCTGTGCTGGTCGGGTTATCTGTCAATTTTACCAGATCCAAAGACGTTGTAGCATATCAGACCATGGTCCAGGACTAAGCAGACTCCCATGGGCGAATCACATTTTTATATACCAAGCATATTTATTGTTATATCAAATTACATTGCTTTATGTCAACACTTCATTATATATATATATATATATATATATATATATATATATATATATATATATATATATATATATATATATATATATAAAGAATACAAATCATATGGCGAATAACATATATATATATATATATATATATATATATATATATATATATATATATATATATATATATATAAAGTGGGTAAGGACACCTCATAACACGTGTAGGGCCACCGCATAATTTCACAAATGATATCACAATGTAGTATACCAAAGTACGAAGTAAAGGAATAAAGACTGAAGCATCCGATCATCCGAAGATATTATGGAATCATTTCGCTATATCCTTATTTTGCATTTCGTCAAATAAAGCAAATATTTTAGTTGTCTCGTGATAAACAGAGTACAATATTTGTGCTTATTTCAAATAAAATTTAGGAAACGCGTCGAATAATTTCAAGCTTTTACTCGTCAAGGCTTGCAAAAATATTGATACCAGTTATTTGACCCGTGTCATAAGTTTTATTCGAAATGAACATATATGTAAGATCTTCATTTCCCGTCTTAGAATCTATTACAATATTCCTGAGTTTACATACATCAAAGCACGAAAGGTGGAAAGTTGGTTGTAGTTAATGCTTGATTCATTCTTTAGATCTACTACCTTATAAAGCCAAATCATAATGAAGGTTACACAAAATACTCTACCTGTGTATAGCATTTTACGACAGAGATTTAGTTTTGCGCGAAAAGTAGATATTTGCAAACGTTTTGTTTTTGAATGGTTTTCGTGCCTGTGACCAAAAGCGGGTGTGGTGAGTAAGTTACATAAATTTGCCCTCAAAAGTCACGTGCATTTAACTTAATCACTTTAGTTGACACAAATGCTGAAAATAATGCTGAAGATTGCCTATGAAATTTGTAGTAATGTATTATCTGGAAGCTGATTTACCAAGGGATATTATAATGTCCCTAATCAGGTTTCATTAGGCATAGAAGAATAATTGTGCTCCAACCGATCTTCTAAAAAATGACGGACAACCGATCAACCGGTTATTATTACCGAAAACATAGCTAGAATGTGCTGGAAAGAGAACAATGAATTTTAACGAGAAATGATAAAATTGTTTCTACCGAAAATAATTCATCGACAATATCTACTCAAAATATTCAATGGTCTGCCGGGTGAAACATTCGATTGGCATCATTTCTGTCTCTAGTTTGTTTTATGGTCCACACGTTGCAAGCGAAATGAATCATAACCACTTGTATAATGACACCTCGGTTTTACCTTTATACATTTTTTTATGCTTACTCCTGAAATTGTGACGGAATTATGACAATCTCTTAAAGATGGTTACATTTATAAGGGAAAAGTAAACTTATTTCTCCCTCTGTCAAATCTATATATCTTTGTTGGTGTTTTTCTTTTTCTTTTATCCATCTTTTTTGTACAGAGTAACTAAATTTAAATGAAAGGTTCTGTTTTGTGTTCCTTGCTAATAGATTGGCAGATTAGCAGGAAACATGTGAATGTCTTCATTTCTTTCTTGTATATCTTATATCTGCATTTTTTTAAATAAGATAAAAGAAATTATGCTTCGTCTGGTTGTTCTTTGATGTATATTTCAGCAATTGGTATGTCCAAATATGTATACACTACACAGACCGTTAAGGTCGTGACTGATAAAAGCAAGATGTCTTTTTCTAAACTTTATTATTTTTCTTCGTCATTTTGTACAAGCTTTGAACACGTCAAAAATCTGTTTCGGTCGTGACCTTTGGCGGAATAACCCTAGCGTTGTTCTGTGTAATTAAGTTTCAAAAATAAATACGAGATGTGGATCACTCAGGCACTTTGCCCTAACAAGAGTAAAGCAGACTTGTTTTGATTTATTGGATACGTTCAGGTTACGTTAGAGTTCAATTACTGTATGGATATAGCCGATTTTAGACTGGTATCTGTCCGCCTAAAGGCAGTAAGATTTTGATTAAAAAAGGAAGCCAAGGGTCACTTATACCCTCCACTCTACAAACTGAAGATGACTGAATCTAAGCTGCATTGGCAACATACTATTCATGCTTTACAAGACCACGTTAGTAGTCTTGTAAGTCATAAAATTATTTGATTCGAATTAATAGATCGTCAAGATTATCAACTGCTTTTCCTACAAAATGAAGATCACCACTAGGGACTATTCCATGTTTATCTTCACTCCTTGCGAAATTCTTGGATGAAATTCCATACTAGAAGACAGAGACTTCGTGGATTTTGAAGGGTGATTATACTGTAAAAAATGTTTTATATAATTTTTTTAAAACCAACTATGAAAATAAGACCGAATTACACAAATCAGGATCAGGAAGTTAACGGCATGGATGTTGCTACACGAAGCATAAAATATTCCAACATATATAAGGACGCTTGCAAATATCACTCAAGATAATTTTGCAAAAAGTGTTGTGGGATACACACTTTCACTTGCGGATGTATTCACCATTGTCTATGAACACTAACGATAAGTAGATCGTAAAAAGGACATCTCATCTTTTACTAACTAAACTGATGTTTAAAGTACAGATCAGCTATGTTACAATATGATTTGGAAAAGGTTAGAAGAAATAAAAACCACAGTGGAAACGTTCTTTACTTCCTTATTACGACATTGGTTGAGAAATAAAGTGCCGATAGCAGCTTTGACTCAGTCCTTTACTGTAGTAATTGGGATACCCATAACAATGGTGATCATCAGAAATACTCCTCCTGTCTTTAACCAAGTTATCAAGAAAAAGGAACTGTCAGACAGTCAAAAGTACCGCTTAATATAAAACCCTATGATTAGAGAACGCAGTATTACACAAGTTCAAGAAATTCTTCACCAGCTCAATGAATTAACCATTAAGGTGGTAAACACTCATGCAGAATATCCCTCAAGGTTAAAAAATCCGATAATTTGTTTCTGAGTTTTGGTACTATCATTTTTACTGCCTTAAAAAGAGCATAGAATATACGTATTTTAAACGTTCTAAATAATAGTTTTAATTACAACATAAAGTCTGATTTAATGGTACGTTTGTACCCTTCAAACACCTCTACATCTTTATCAGACTGATTATCAAATTATTAACTACAATTTTTTATGCACATCCAGGCATGGGATTCATGCATAGGAAAACTGCCATTGGGTGATTATGTGATGAAAGAAGTCAGACAAAAAGCTTTTGGAAATCAATTACATCTATATGGAGGATGCCTCAAAGTTTGGTTTGTGTACTACTGCTGGTTGTCTCTCATGAAGGCGGGACTTTAGCGCTTTCACGTAAGCATGAAGTAATTGGATAACTCAGTTATCTATGACAAAACTGGTTGTTGGCCGGTGTGACAGAGCCTTTGACAACACTTTGACTGCAAACAAGTGTCCAGTGACGCTATCACAGCCAGGAATAGATACCTGGACGAACGGGTATTCGCAAAGAAATATCAATGGTTGCGAAACTCTTTACAGGTCTACTAACTCGAGCCATTTTGTGGCTTCTGCTCGTTTTCACCGTTCGAAACATTATCTTCTGCTGAGCCTGGTTCAAGACAGTAACTCTATGATTTATAATCTGAGAGAATCTGACTGAAACATATCTGACTCTTTTCATATTTGGTGGGTAGATGTTTGGCGATTTTATCCCGAGTCTGTTTGGATCATCGTGCACAAACCTTTCATAGATTCGAATTATTCTTCAGTATATTACAAGGAGCAGATATAATTAATGCATGAGAAAATAAAAATATTTTTCCGCTATGCATCCAGCATCTTCCCCTACCACTTTACAGCTGTCACTTCCCGACAACCAATCGCAGACAACGGTATTTCAAACCGTGGGTCATCTTCCATAAATTGCATCCATCTTTAAATCGATTAAACCATCTTAACAATGAAGGCACAAACATAATTACATCCTTAAACTTGATAAAAGTGGACCTTGATATCAGGCGAACAATAAACTAAACGCAACCGCATTTACAGTATGCTCTTTGTTGATTTGCAGAAATCTCTCTCTCTCTTTTTCTCTCTCTCTCCTTATTTACCTGTTAATTCAAACGCATCTATCTGCCCGTGTCCCGCAAACCGTAGTTTCAGTTGTGGATCAATTTAATGAACCTTGTTATGTCTATTATCGACACTAAATATATTGCCAGGCTCAAGGAAAAAAATATGGTCATCAGAAAATATTTAGAGCTTTTCAAAAACAGCTCTTGTGTTACATATATCTAGCACAGTAAGCAGGGAAAAAAGTAGGAGCTTTTTGACCAGTCAAAACAAGTTACTGTTCTTATATCGCTCAGGCTTGAAAAGATTGACGGTGGGGACCATAGTGTTCCGAGCTGCCAGTGTACTCAGATTCATGCTTTCAAAGGGAAGATCAATTTCGGCTTACTGCTTCGATTTAAAGAAAGAAAATGGAAGCTGTACTTTAGTTCATTTTGATACCGCCGCAGTTAAAAATAAATGTTGCAAATAGCTGCTATTTATCTTAAAATTTCTGAAACAAAACGCCGCAAAAAAAAAATCGTTCTGTTTCCAATGGATGCATCTATTGGCATCATACCAGTGTCATACATTATTTGATTAATATACTTTTTGGACGAAAACGTTTGGTTTTGGTTTTTAACGTCTGTTTATAATGTTTACAAAACAGTTATTGGAGACGATACAGGTTTTAGCGTATTATGAAATTTATGTATAACATGCCTTTAATTTGCATGAAACGAATAGGCACATATTGGTAGGTTTTAATGTTATATGAAATATTTCGCTATAAAGCAATAAAAGAAAGTATTCTAGCTTCAAGTATCCACGAAATATGCTTTCCCATATCAGCAATGATTTATCTATGGCATACAGTCTTGTCTGTGGGCCAAGAAAAATAAAATATGCTGTACATGTTAACATGCAGTTGTCTGATAACAGGTGAGCCTAAATGCCAACATCACTGAAGAGAAGAGTTTCGTATCAGTAGTGTATTTCCCCTCGTCAACTTAGTAATACAAAAAAGCCGGTAAAATGTTACTTCCTAATGTGAAGGTGATAGTACTGACAACATTGAGAAATGCCAGTTAGCTTTGGCAGACCGATTTTCAAATATGTTACACAAACCATTAGCAAAGGAATTCAACAATGTATACTATGACGTCATTCACTGTTACCATTACTCTATTAATAAAGACAACATAATCTGTATTTAAATATGCATTGACTTGAATGCTACCTTGTGACATGATAGACCGATGTTTGTTTTTTTTTCGTTTTGAGTTATGATAACCCTTTTTTTAAACCTTGAAGCCACCTATTTCTTTTTGAAATATATCAATGATTATACATATGACAGCACAATGTCAATGCAAATGGTTGTATTCAACTTTATTCCAACACAATAGGCAGTAACCAGTTTCACCCAATTCTCACATAACCAGAATTTACAAATCCTACTTTCGAATCTTTGGCATCCCTTTATACACCAAAATGAATGCATTTTGAATTTATATTAAAATCGATTGCACTCAATAAAGGAAAGGAAATGAACATGAAAAATTTTCTCAAATATGAAAAAAATAATTTAATTACTGAATTAGCATATAAGCACATAATTTCTTCCTGCACTCAAATATCACACCGTCATTTTGTCTGAAAATTTCATGAATGGATGGATGAATGGATTCATGATATATGTTTGTGTACAAAATACATTTTTGATCTTTGCGATTGTGATATCTATTGTAATTTTATTTCAATAAAAGAAAACTTGTATCTTAAAACTATCCTCAAATCTGTATTACTCTCTTAGATGTCCTTAGTGCCTGATTTAGACAAATATAAGACCTAAGCTATGAAAAGCTATAGAGGCCATATATGGTATAAAATAAATTTGAGGGGTCCCATCAGACTGAGTTCAGACGTTGGGGCCCTAAACTGTAGCTTGTTTAGCTTTTGCCTAAATCCGGTAATGGATGTCCGTATATTGGCAGTGTTTCCAAACTTCAAAGTCTTAAAGCACACAATTCACAGCCAAGTGTAGATTTCTCCTGCAGTTAATGGGAATAAATGTTATTTTCAACGCCCTGATTACCTCCGGGCAATCGATATAAAGAGCATTGTTCAAAATGGAATACATGTTAAAAAAGAACAATTCATCAAGAATCGCTTTCTGCTTTTCGAATGTTCTACTGAAGAGATGGTATCTATAAATATCGTACTCAAAAAATAAAATTTGAAGGCATTTTTATTCAAAATGCAATCATTCATGCCAGTTTTGAATCGTTACGCTGCCAAAAGGCGTGGAATTTATTGATGTTAATAGGTTCAAAACAAAATGTAAATAATTACTTTTTCATTCGCAATATGATAAGATCAGGACTTACCAGTTACGTTTATGGGAGCTAACGATTACAATATAATCAAGCTGTTTTGTGAAGCAGCATTCAATACAATGCACGCATAGTGGCCCGATGACACTAAGCAACGTGCATGCAAGACAAAAATGAAAGATAAAGCTGGTGGTGTTTTTCTAATATACTACACGAATTGGATTTGTTTTCATAATACATGTTCAGATGCAATCTTTCATAGTTTGAACTTCTGCACTGCAAGCCAGCATATACTTCATTACCCTTGTATATTATTCCGAGTAAGAGAGAGAGAGCTATAGTTGTGATTAGAACAAAATCTGCTGTAGGAATGGCTCCTCCCCCAACAAAGCATAACGACAGTAATAGACAAAATGCAGAGATGCAGAACCTGAAACTTCTAATAAGATTAACAATAATAACAATAGTAGGGAGAAGAGAAGCAGCAAGTAGTAGTCGCAATATTGATAATATTTCTTGTTGTTATTGTTGGCTTTGTTGTAGTAATGGTAGTATGAGGCCGGTGTAGTAGCTTCTCCACCAAACTGTAGTATGGTGCCTTGTGTGGGTAGGTGGCAGCTATTTTGGGGAATTAGCTTGTAGATCAAGCAAAGCGAATGTCTAGGCTACATTTTTATTTAATGGCTACTGTCCACTGTCTCAAAATTCCCTACCTCTCATTCAAATTCAAAAACTCAGTATATATCTTAGTCCTAGCGGATTTCGCAGTTAGACTACTGATATCATATTTCTATAACTGGCTTGATTGTTTCTGGTACACAGAATCTGTGTTTTCTACATTAAACTAAACATTTGCTATCTCACTAGTGAGTTGTCCAAAAGTCGATTTAAAAGCATAAAAATGATTATAATATATCTGATCAGACCCACGCTCCCTTTCAACCTCTTCCTCAATATATAAATCTTAAATAAATGAAGTTTATAGGGAAGGGTTGGAAAAGATTGTCAGAATGCAAGTATAAATATATATTTCTTTCAAAACGATATACAATTTATTTTTGGTAGTTAGGGAAACTTAACTACTATCTTGTCTCTAATATTATCAACTTTTTCACAACCTAAAACTAATTAATATGTCTTGTAAATAATCGTTTAATTAATTTGCAGAAACACAATGTCTGTTATCATTAGGTAAAGCATGGGGCTAGACTACCAAATGATTAATGTCCCTAAGGCCATGGGTTAAGCTTGCTGTAAGGATTCTACTTGTTTTGGTTTTAGACTGCAGAAGCAGATATTTTATTGAAATGTGGATTCTATCAAAACTGGAAAACAGTTGAATCATATAAAATGTCTTTACCACACTGGCTTCAAAGATTCCCTTGATTTCACTATTGCTCTTTGAAGTCAACTGATGACAGCTTGGAAAAACACAAAATTTCTATCAGCTCTCACCGGACCCCTAAAAAATTGTAATTTTGTCTCTTCAAATTTTTATTAATTTATCAATGGCAAGTCAGGCTCCTGATTTCATTTTGCATAGTCAATACAATTCAACAGCTATTTTCGTAATAAGTTTGCCCATGTAGGATTCCTTGGGAACTTAAAAAAGCTTGCAAAACAACTAGGTTAGAGGAAACTCAGGAATGGTGTCAATATATTATTTGAAATTAGAAATTAAAAAAAATCTAGCAGCACCTTTTGCGAATGTAACTTTTCCATTGTTCGTATACATCACTCGACATTTCAATAGTTTAGTCAGTTCCATAGCAAATAATGCAAACTATCTCCAGCAAATACATGTTCCAGTTTGCACCTGTTTAGATTTGTCCATGATACTCCACATAGAGAAACTAGTAGGTTATTAAAATCGGACATGTCGTATCATTATGAGTCTCTATATACCGCTTATTTGCGTTAACAAGACTATGTATCCGGAAAAGTCCTAAAGAAATTGTATTTTACATAGAAATAGCTAAAACAGACGTTTAATATTCTAATGATTCCGAGAAGCATTTTCTGGTAATTGTTGTTGACGGTGACTTGACAAATAAAAGAGCAGTTATCACTTGTAGGTTATTAAATTAGATTACGATGACCACTGGTTTGATACATTAATTGTAAAGATTATTTCTCAGAGTAATAATAAGCTACTTGCAGTGGCATATAAGTCATGCACGAGTCATATAGCAGTGGCAAATAGGTCATGCGATACACAGTGGCATATAGGTCATGCACGAGTCATATAGCAGTGCATATAGGTCATGCACGAGTCATACAGAAGTGGAATATAGGTCATGCAAGAGTTGATTACAACCAAATAATGGTCAAGAGGACACAGCTCCATTTAGGATCGATACCCTCGATCATATTCAAAAGTAATACTATTTTATGAAATATTCTACACTGCATACAATACAAACGGAAGAAATATACACCTTGATAAATAAGAATATATATATATATATATATATATATATATATATATATATATATATATATATATATATATATATATATTAACATACTGTTTCTAAATAAATGCATAATTAATGATGAATATCAATGATATGCATCTATATTATCACTCATGACTTGCAACGGCATGTTATTCAAATATCAAAGAGAAAAAAAGTTATTTTCTTTACTATACGTTTCTTTAGTGTTTTGGACTATTTATCCTGCAACAATAATCTACTTGGAAACCGTTCTTCAGTTATAAAGTACGACAGAAAAACACCACCCTCCTACAATATTCGAGACAAACTATTATTTGTACGAGGAACGTAAATGGATCTTTCGGATCGACAGCAAATATATTAAAGCGCTTTCGCCTGGAAATCATTTTTTTAACAATGCAATATTTTAGCTAGGGAAAGTGAGCACTGATATATCATCGATTTGTAGTCTGTTATTGTTAAGATATTTTTATTCTTTTATATACTCTCCTAGTATACAAGATATTAGTCACAAAATCTAATTGGCTTATGAGTCTAAACTCAGCAACATTAGTTATTTTTGACACGGCTTCAAAAGATAGGGTCGAATATGATGGAAAATAAAATGGATTTGTATTGATTGGTGGCGGTGTCCCTATAAAGAAGATCAGCTGAATGCTGTGTAGCACATTATATAGTTGTGAAGAAAAATGTGTTGGTTTGTTATTGTTAATTGCATTCATGTAAATTAAAATAAGCTGAGGTCATTGAAGCAAAACATCTTTACAACCTAATGAAATTATGATTATATTACTAAAGAAATTTTGCATCTTATTTAGGTTTGTAATATATTTATTCTTAGACACGTTCATTGGCAACATTGAGGCTTTTTCATGGAACTGTTTAGTGTTACATGTTTAATTATTGTGAGAAGTGTTTTGTTTTTCATTTATATAGAGTTTAATTATAATGGAAGCTGTTTTCATTTATTTAGTGGTAGATGTGCATGCATTAAAAGGTCAAAAAATAAATTCGTTTAATTCATTGCTTTCATTTATATTATCTAAAGTCAGCATAAAGTGTCCTGCACTGTTGCAAAATATGAAGAATTGAGTATATACGTACACCTTTCTAAACGATTCCTTGCTGCAACCAAAGAGCAATTCGCAAATTAATCAGCGGACATATAAAAAGCAAAATTAAATCTAATCGTATTTGTCTGGAGCTCATTCCAGTGGAATAGAGAATTATAAATCTTAAGAAAGAAGTTTGTGACAAATTTTAGTTTCAGATACTCTTCGCTATTAAATGTGTTTCCTTATTTAATTCAATTGAGGTGATGTTTGCAAACGATAATAGTGCTGGACCATGCTTCCAAGCAAGGCTTGTTATGACGCCATCATTTGTTTTTGCTGATATGTTTTGATTTTGCCAAACATATAGCGGAAATTGTCTAATTAAGGTAAGAAAATATTTTGTGAAATTGTAATGAAAGAAAAATCACTTCATGTTTGGGTGTGAGGAAGATTTCTATCAACCGTACTGTCTTCCAAACATTTCTTAACACAATGTTTTGTGGCATTCGTTCATGGCACGATTATTAAAAACATGCCTTACAACGAGAGGCGTTAACTCTGTTCACTTTTTAAGTACGATTGATTATGCACAAAAAAACGATATCACATATAATTTAAAAAGTTTCCGTTGAAGTAAACATTCTATTACAAGGAGATGTATAATTTTTTTTTACAAGAAGATGTATATTTTCAAGAGTTAAAAGGAAAACTGTAAACAAAACATGGAGAAAAGTGTATATAAAAATTGCATCAATTATTACATACAAATGGTACAGTTTTCTTTTTCCGTCATATATGTTTATAGATATAAGTACTCAAACACCATTTAACGTCACGTTAATAATGTGAATCATCAATGCCCAAACAAGTTCTAGGTTAACGACTGTACGAATGTTCAATGTCTGATCAAATTATACCTCGACGATGAAATAAATCCCATGATATACTGCCAATAAAGGGGAAATCATGTGGACTGGAATGTCCAATGACATCGATTTGCTAAATGAAACGGTTATGGGCTTGTTAACTGATATTGGTTATACGGTTACTTTTTTTTCCCTAAATAGCCCAAAAATCTTTAAATTTAGATTTTACATGAAATCTTCATATAATGAAACGAATATTTACATTAGCATGCCAAAAGCACACACACACACACACACACACACACACACGCGCGTGGCATTGTCTCTTAACTTTTTCTGCTATGTTATGAATTTAATTTTTTTATATTTTGCTTTGCTTTGAGTAACGACTAAAAGCTTTGTGATTCCATGGCGAGTAATATACCGGCTGCAACAGAACGTATCTGCTTAATTTACTAATTAAATGACTCTAACCATGAGTCGCAATGCTGAGAGAGAGAGAGAGAGAGAGAGAGAGAGAGAGAGAGAGAGAGAGAGAGAGAGAGAGAGAGAGAGAATTTCCGTGTCTGAAAGAATAGAATAGTATGTGCGAGATAGAACAAATAAACAAGATGTAGAAAAGTAATGAATATAAAACTAATTCATTTTATTATTTTTGTTAGAAGTCTTACACATTATCATAGAATTACAAAAATGGTTACCTGAAGCCCCTGACAATCTATCTTCCCGTCTGTCCCTTCGGTATGTTTATCTATCTTATGGATCATTTATAACACCTATATTATTATCTACTATGTTGTTTTTTTTAATAAAATGCCAATTTCTATTCTAAAAGGTGTTCACATAAACATAAGCTTTTCATTCATGTGTTCATTAGAAACAATTGATAACCGTTATACGAATAAAATAAATATTTTATTCTTACCAGACGTGCTCACAGAAGCAAATGCATTTCGGCATAGCAGCAACTCCCCATCCCCCGTTATTCTATGTAAATGCCAGAATAATAATCTTGGTAATTGTTTGTCTGCAGTTTTAGTTTTAACCATAGCAAAATGTAATTTGCTTCATTTTGGCAAGAGTTGCATTTTTGTGACAGCTTAATTGACTTTGAGCCAATTTTGAGTCATTGCTAACAATATTGGCTATACAAAATAACTTGCCTTGAAGCGATACATACTATTTGGACTTACGTGATTACATTGTGCATCGTTTCCATTAAATGGAAAATGTATCAATTTTATTTTGCGTCATGACACTAATCATATCAATAGCAAACAGGCTTGATCGACATTCATTCGTTTCTACAATATCAGTAGTAATTTGATTTTTTAAAAAATAAATGTTAAAATGCAAAATTATTTTTAATGTTTTCATCACAAAACACATTGATCGTAATCTTAGAACAAAATATGAGCAGCTGCAGCTGCTAAGAAAAATCGTAAATCTAAATCGAAGCACGAAGTAATCAGTATATCCGCTTTTTCTTTCTTTATTTTCTACTTTTGTTCTCTCAATATTCAGCATTTCCTTCACTGAATCGTTTCCCTTTCTTTCCCTATTTTCGGACATTGGGGGGATATTCTAAGCTGGCTATGACTCATACGTGAACAGAGAGATCAGTAACTTGGATGACCTTTATCGAACCACAAGCTGATACAGAATTAGTGCCTACATCTGTTTAATCATCTTGTAAGTTCAGAAATCTAACAGGTCTCAGTAATTTCTTCTCAAGTTTATGACTGCTGCCTGATACCTGACAAATTACGGATATCTTTTCGTCCAAGAAGAATGCGAATATTGACATCCTTGCGCGAATTATCTATTACTACTTATTATGCAAAGGAAACTCCAAAGAAACTAAATTTACTAATGAGCCGGTACGTAATAATTGTATTAACTTCATAGGGATACATGGATATTTATGGCGTTCTGAAGTAACAAATCGCATTTCGAAGATTCACTAACACAACCCCTGCCTTGTAAATTAAAGAATACAGACAATAAAACTTCACCGACAGCTGCAGTCTTGTAAATCCATTGTGCAATTCATAAGAGAAAGGATTAATAAGTCAATTGGGAAGTTCCAACATCTAAGGTGCGGTCTAAGAGTTATTGAAAGTTACGTAAAGACACTCTTTTGTTCTTAGCACTGTTAATTGACTGTATTAAACACATTATCAAGTATTCTTTTTGATAAAATAATTATGTATATATATATATATATATATATATATATATATATATATATATATATATATATATATTCTAATGTAAATTGACTAATTTAATACGAAGTTGATTGGGTTAGAAGGGGTTTTGAGAGAAATACATAAATCATAATTTATTTATGTCGCTGCTCAAAGCTACTCCATCAGCCGTCAGTCGTAGATTTGCACACAATCAATAAAGAGTTGAAAAGTCATACCGTGCATATTCATGGGAATCAATATTATTTGCATATGAAAGAAAATGCTGACTCGACTGAAACATTCATCCGCTTGCATCACTCTTCTGCAGGCTTGAAACATTCATCCGCTTGCACCACTCTTTTGCAGGCTATTTATCTTAGATATGTCGGCAACATAAGCTAAACGATACGCAAAAAATCTGTACCTTTTACAGGTACAAGAATAAACCTTAAGAAAGCTCTTACCTCTTGCATTCCTAATATTTACTCTTTATTTTAGATATATTGCAATTATGTATATAGAGACATTTATGTTCATCATCTATTTGTCACAGAGAACAAATGAAGTTTATTTTTGTAGAGTCGGATTCGTAATAAAATGTTCAATGGTTCGATACCAAACCTGGCTAACCTGTGATTGCTGTCTCCTTGTGTCCTTTGCAGAGGCACTTAACTTCCCATATCTTCGGCAAATTATATTTACTATTGTCTTCAATATGTCATTAGAACCAATCAACCAACAAACCGTCCATCGTATATTTGTTAGGTCCTCTATTTTTAGTCAGTTTTTAGTCACTTAAGTCAAGCATCCATGTTTCATGGACACATTTTTACTCTGAAAATTTTGCAGATACACAGAAATATGTTTATACTAACATATTTTTCAGCAATCAGATGCAGAAGAAATCAACAGTAGCAGCGGCAGTTGTTGCACTACTGCAGCTGTAATGATATTAGTTGAAATATAATTGCTATCTCCTGTTATATATGTAGTAGCAGTATTGTTATTAGTAGAACTATTATCGTTATCTCCAGCAATATTATTAGTAGCAGTGATCGTTATCGCTAGTAGCTTTGGTAGTAGCAGCAGAAATAATAGCAGTAGAAGAAGAAACATTGACGTCTGTAGTAGCAATTGAAATGGTACAAACTATTGCATTGATGATTCGATATAAATGAATGTATTTGAATGACAAACAATATAAAGGAAGGTCATAAAAACTGATACAGTTAAAAAGGTTTGCTGGCTATTTCTTTTTTTCTTTTCTCTCCCACATTTTGTAAAACCCTCTTACAAAGATGCAACTAATGGATTTGACTTGTTTTCATTTGTTTCTTTGGATGCGTGACATCATTAATATACCCGGATCTTGCATATTAATTCCCATACATATTGATTAAGTCTGTAGATAAATTACCTCTACAATAAGTACCAGACATTGCACAATAGCATGTTATATGGGCGTCTAGATCTGACGATGTAGTCGAATTACAATCATGATGGTGTGAAAGGTTCAGCAAGTCTTTAAGTTGCTGAAAGTTGCTGATTCTATATGACATGCGTACATGTCATTCAATACATAATTAATTATCATTCCTAGTAGTAATTGAATCGATGGTGAATGGTAAGAAAATTGCCATTAGCAATAGGGATAACAAAAGCTGCAAAGACTATAAATATTTTTCAAGGTAAATATTCACAGTCGGTACAACAATTTGTTAATGCAAAAGCTCGTTATGTTACCATCACATGACTTTATAAATTAAGGTTAGTTAGAAATTGATGTCAGGTATGTATGTACGTATGTATGTATGTATGTATGTATGTATGTATGTATGTATGTATGTATGTATGTATGTATGTATGTATGTATGTATGTATGTATGTATGTATGTATGTATGTATGTATGTATGTATGTATGTATGTATGTATGTATGTATGTATGTATGTATGTATGTATGTGCGTGCGTGCTTGCATAAAGAAGAGACTGTGATCTTCATGTAAAAATCAGAGCTGCCATCTAAAATTAACAATGAATATCTAAATGCAATTAAAAATGGTACGAAATAACATAAAAGGAAAAAGAAGGCATAGTTCAACAGATGGGTTTCTTAGAAGGCTTAGATAATCGCTAAACCTCTAAAATGGCTTGCTTTTGCATCTGCTCTACCTTATCCCAAAAGGATGAAGAGTGTTTTTCTTTCATGTTTCTTTTAGAAGACCGTGTCTTGCATGCACATTATAGGAATTGTTTTAATGTTATTACTTAATATACTCGCTGAACATACATATTTATTCTTTTACACTAACGGTCTGCACGTGCTCCGCACACTGAGTACTGATTCTTAAAGCCACGACATAGGCATATATCGGAATTCATACTTCCAGAAAGGAAATATGCTATGCATATAAGTGTTTAATTTAGTGCATCTCGTCATTGTTTTGCAAACTGAGATTTATCGTGGTTCCCATGAGTCGCTAAGACAACCTTTATACATCGTAATACGCCCCCCCCCATCCCTCTGCATTTTTCATTTCCTTTACATAAATGTCACACGATTTTAAAGATATCTGCCAGACAATAAGATATACTCTTGGTTTGGCTAATCAGAATAACATCAATTTAATTGACAGCATCCTAATTAAAACCCGATAACCATACTCGTCTGCAATTATGAAAAAAGAAACCACCAAAAAATATAATTTTAGAAAAGGATGGATAAATCTTCGAAAGGCACAAATATTCATAATTTTGAAACGTTCTCATTGCACAGCAGATGTCGTTAGATAATGCATAATGTGATTATATCCTGTCAATACGTACAATACGTACCGACAAAAGAACATACAAACGTACAGGTAGAATAAAAATAAATTCAACGAAAATACGGTGCATAGATTAAGATGGTCTCCAAGAAAGTAAACTATAATGGAACTTTCAGTGTCATTTCAATAACAGCTGGCGCGGCACACAAAATCAGAATACCGTAAAAAGCATTTACAAGATTTTACAATTAATGACGAAATAACTGAGAAGTGTTTTCAATAGGATTTGAGCGATCTAGGAAATAACAGGTGCAAGAAAACCAACAGCGCATCCATAATCAAACAATTATTATAAAAATAACAACTTAAAATGAAGAGAATAGACAGCTGATGTGTTAATGATTTCTATCCGTGAGCTCTCTATGACGATGTAGTCTATAAGTGTGTTAACCAGCTTTACTGACCCAAATTGGTAGCTGTTCACCATAAATTAATTCATTTTTTGAAGACTGCGAGTTTGAGTTTGAAAGAACCATTCCTTCCACAAGAACAATGGCTTAATACAATTACTTAAAGTATTAAATTAAAAAGGATGAATTGAAAGATGATGAGACGGAACAAAAGTTTGCACAAAAGAACGGTGGTATTTGAACTTTCTTAACCTTTCTCAGCAGAAGAATTCAATATACTTCATACGAAAAATTTTCTAATTAAAATAAAGACATTCCATTGAAAGTCAAGGATAAAATAAACAAAGTGCGCGACATAAAAAAATGGATAAAACTGAAAACTTGATTTCTTATTGTGCAAGACATTTTTTTGCAAAATAGAGAAAACATGCTTTCATCAACGATAATATAATGATGATAGTGATTGTTTTTAATATATCAGTGTCAAAATAAATATTTAAAATTGACCGAAAACGCATTTTATGACAAAATTAGATCAATCCACGCTGGCATCTTCTCAATTCGATTTAAAATCAACATTATATCGACTGTTTGTAATATGCTTGATGAAAGATCGAAATTTAATTTCTAATGGCTCTTCCGGTATTCAAATAATATTTCTCAAGAGGAATATATTTGTTAATTTTCAGAATTGCTGACTGTTTACTTTAATTCGTGTTAGTGTCATCTGATCAGGCGATGAATGCTGTCACTGTTACGCTGCTGCCATCCACTCAATTTACAATTCCTTACAGTAGGCAGTTTGATTGAGGTAATTATAATGGAAGCCATTTTATTTGATGATCTCGTTGCAGATGTAAACGAATATTTATTTATTTTTGCCAAGCATTAGGCCAAATTATGGAATTAAACGAAACAATGTTATCCAGCACGCTTTGTAAATTAAATCATTTTTCAGCACTTATACGGTCGATGATGATGATGATGATGATGATGATGATGATGATGATGATGATGATGATGATGATGATGATGATGATAATGATGATGATGATGATGATGATGATGATGATGATGATGATGATGATGATGATGATGATGATGACAATGTTAATGCTGCAGAAGACATTGGCTACAGTCATGGGCGAATATATTAACAATTGCATCCAAACACCGCTTTAGGTAAATACTTAACTTTAGTCACCCAACATCTACAGTTCTTATGACCGTCATTGTTTCAAATGATGTCCGTAGTATCATTGCTAGACTAGTGTGAAATAAAAATTACTTCACAAGACGATAAAAGGGATGTTTTCTGTTCTTTGTTTAAATAATAAAAATTCTGTTCAGTTCGACCATGACCTTGCCTATGGCCATATGCTTGTTTAAAAAGTATTTCTCAGCTGAATTGTTACGTACAAATAAACGTTGAAATAATCCTACGACTGGAAGAAAAAAGCACTATGAAATCCAAAATGCTTGAGACACTAACGACGTAGACGATTTACAAATTAAGCAAATGAGTTGCCAAAAAGTAAGTCTTTATTACGAGTATGTGTCAGCGCAAGAGGGGTAAATATGTGTGTGTGCGTGTGCGTGTGTGTGTGTGTGTGTGTGTGTGTGTGTGTGTGTGTGTGTATACAAAGCGTAAAAAAAGCATGTGGAACTGCGGGAAAGAGAATCTACTAAATGTGCCAAAATATAAAACAATATAATTATGGTTCGAATTTTGTCGTATGTGTACGTATCACAAGCTAAAACAAGGTTTTGATCTAATACAAATAGAACACCTGACAACTAGCAAATATATGTGGCAATTTAATTATTTATCTTCAATAAAAGCAGCTTTAATTTGTCATAAATTCGAAAGATGTATTCTAGTACTTGCAAAATATGGTATGAATAAAAATTGCAAAGAATTGTATTATTATTTGTTTATAATTATTTAAATTATTTGTACTGCTTTTTCGTGTAAAGATGATACATTATTGGCGGTTCTTGCAACATGTTTTTAAAAGCTGATTGTATTTCAAAAGAAGACATTTTCAAAATGTCATAAATGGTGAAAATGCTTAGAGAACTCTTTTAAATAAAGTATGATCATAAAAAATGATGAATGCTCCTTAGAAAATTGTGCTTGAATTCAGTTTTGTTTTAGTTTATGTTTTTTTTTCTTTACAGGAGGCTCTACCTATTGTGAATGCAATTCAAGTGACTTGCAAAGGTACAAGTCAAACATGGCGACGTTCGATGATCCAGTAAGCAGTATTAATATACACATAAAATGTGTTAATCCAATAATGAGATGAATATACCACACATTCTATTTCTCTTCAAACGTTGTTGTCACTCGAAATATTATAAAACATGTACAAAACATGTACAAAAACTATCCTGGGTGGAATATGAAGATGGCTATTTAGCAAGGTTTAATAATTGTCTTAGGATCGTCATATCAATGACATCAATTGTACAACACACTTATTTCTGTTATAAGTCCTAGAGTCTAAGGTATATTTAAAAATTGAAATGAATAAACTGGCAACCGAGGGAGTTATAGTAATACACAGGGAAATAAATTAGATATAATAACAGCGAAGCATTCCTGTCGCATATTTAGCGTTGATTCAGTCGCAGTGCCATTTTAAGGCATAGGCTCGCGGCGGCACAAAAACTAAATTTCGTTGTCGATTGTGTTAGCAGTTAAGTACTATATTAATAAATTTAACAAAATGACACACATGCACATGGAAATGCAATGTAATACTCTGTATCTGAGACTGAGAGACGCAGGAACACTTCTGGTTACTCTTAAGGTTAGAGTATATGCCAAGAGCCCCAAAACCTCTTTAAAAAATCTCTCTCTCTCTCTCTCTCTCTCTCTCTCTCTCTCTCTCTCTCTCTCTCTCTCTCTCTCTCTCTCTCTCTCTCTCTCTCTCTCTCTCTCTCTGAATAATTTTACGTATCGACAGGTTACAAAACACACAATTTCAGAATTTAAAGACGCACTTGTTGCGATCAGTCGCAACCCCGTCCGAGTGATTGTTTACGCATTACATAGTTACATGATAAAAATGAAGCAATGACATATCTAAGATGATATTATATTGTTTGCCTTCACCGACAACTCGCCCACATAAACCTTCACATCTGATTATAAGGAATACGAATTTGCAAACAAATGTAATGGAGTATACCTAAAGCACAAGGTGATAGTAACACAAAAATCCAAAGCTACTCTCACATTTCTAATTTTTCAATAAATACCACAGACTTTCATGGGATAATCATTACGTTAGAATATTGACAATTACATAAAGTACATTTGTGCATATGGCACCGAAGTGAAAAATTGTTCTTTTATTCATTCCTGTCTGTTCTGGAACTGTTTTTGCACTAACGAGGATTATGTCTCATGTTCCAGACAAACTCGGCGTAAAATGTCGTGATCTATTCATCAAAATTTTCCCAACAATCTGTTTGTGCCTAGATAGGAAACTGTACAACTGTACAATAATCTCTCTCTCTCTCTCTCTTTCTCTCTCTCTCTCTCTCTCTCTCTCTCTCTCTCTCTCTCTCTCTCTCTCTCTCTCTCTCTCTCTCTCTCTCTCTCTCTCTCTCTCTCTCTCTCTCTCTCTCTCTCTCTCTAAAGACTGCAACTAGATTGATAAAAAGAGAGACAACCGAATTTACTTGAAAACTTTAAAATGCCATCGCTACATGATAGAGCTTAATGATATTACATTTCAAATCACAAAAATAGATATTGATTACAATGCAAAAGAATATAACTTTTAAAAAATATTTTTGTATCTGGTTTAGACGCAGCAGCAGTATTGTATTTTTCGAACAAAAGCAATTTGTAACGGATTCAAATCCACGGTCTTTGGAAAGGGATGTTGGTTACATCAAAAGGCCTTCATGAGAGGTCAAGATGCTAATGTATGGAAATATAACGTATTAGCTTATAACTCAATTCTAAATGCAAAATGCACAGACCCAGTTTTCGTCGTATAATGCAACAGCTGGTCTGGGTCTATGTTTGCAGTTCTAAACAACTTATCCCTATTCTCATTTATTTTTATTGTTAATTATTTTACACTTCCATTCCTTATAATATTTCTGCTTTTGGTTCTTTAAACCATGGGTCCCTAACTCAAACCACCCCGAGGGTCGCATGAGGGCATTTGTGATGGCCCAAAAGCCGCACAAACTTTGTTATCTCTCGTGACACGTTGTGACGCCAATTATTTTGCAGGCCACAGAATACGGCTTGGCGTATCTCGTGCCAAGACAGACGAACATGAGATGAATGACCTTTATATTATTATCCACAAGATCACGAGATCGACGACTATAACTCTCGATGTAATGACAAAGGTCATCGCTCCAAGTTCCTAATAAACTAAATCACATTTGTTTAGCCGAAGAGTAGGCAGTATTATATGAAATACAGGGTCAAAAACGAGGAGACCTGTACTCTTAAGACAACAATTAAACAGATAAATCTACAGGTGACGAGTTTTAATTAGAAATGTTTGTCGGCATGGATGATAATTCAGTATTTGATAACAACTGGGCCGAAGGAGGGGCTCTTATATTTTATATTGTTTATTTCTAATAACACAGAGAAAAAATATGGGTACATAAAATAAGTCCTTTATGTTATCACTCGAATGCAAAGTGGCCAGTAATTAGCCACCTAATTTGAAAAACACGTATGTATTTCATTTCGAGAAGTATAGCTAAGTACAACTGGATCATAACAAAGACGTAAAAAGAATACCAGCCGTTATAACAATATATTTTATTGGTTTCCTCGACATGAAAAAATAAGTTTTTCCTCTTGGACTAACTTATAGCATCGAATTTGTGAAACGTATTTCATAGTTGCAAACATGTGCTAAGAAATATTTTTTTCCGAAACCAGCTACTTTGCATTTCATATGTATAGCTTCGTCTGGCTTGCGTATCGTGCATACATTATTAAAATTTTGTGTCACACGCATGCACTATCTAGCAACGAATTTCATGTACAACATGAGGTAAAATTGATCTGTTGTTGGTTTTTATTTTATAACGATAAACCAATCCTAAGATTTACAAAAGATTCTCATAGCACATTTTCCGTAAAAATAATCATATTTTTAAATAAATAGTTAACAGTCATAAATATGTCTATCAATCATTCTGTTACACTATGACATAAATCCTTTACGCCATTAATGTTGCAAATCAGAGTGAACATTATTGCAATTCTGATGCTATGGTAAGGATTATATATTATACACCTCCGACTACAGAAGAAATTACTTGTTTTTATAAACGCATATATTTTCTCTGCATCTTAAGAACTAAACACACATTTTAGTGTAGTCTCCATATCACATGACTTATCGCGTGCAATAACAGACAGAAACAATTCCGGAACATATCAAGACTAAAACACATTTGTTCCGCTAATTTGTTTTAAAAATTAAATTACCTCTGTGATCATTAGAATTCAAATTAGCAGGTTGGAAGAGGATGGGAAGGGTGCATTTATACATTAATTCTTAACTTGAACAAGTGTAGACGTCATGTAAAGAGTATAGAATGATCCAGATAAACTAAAAACTAGTTACTTCGTTGCTTTTGTAGACTGGATTGTGTTAAAAGGGATCGAATGCCTTTTTCGAAAAAGCTTACTATAAAGTCATTGGTATGATCAAGATTCTTTTTTTTTAATTTAGATAATTAAACAATAAAGGTAATTTTTAATCTAGTTGTATAAAATATAAACAGTTCACAGAATCTACCTTAAAGGTTAATTTAGCCAAAAACCGCCATAATGTAATTTTTATTGGGGCTTTTGTAGAAGACCATGAATAGATTAAAAACTTTTTTCTCCGGCTAAATGAACTCGAATCCAAGTCCTGCAATTGACTGTTAAACTTAATGAAAAGTTAGTGTCAAAAATGTTCCCACTACATTACTTCCATTGGCAAAGGCTATGTGTGCTGTTATGTGTGACGTCATTCAAGAACAAAACTACCAGGCACTAGTATTTGTTCTCCTTTATTATGTTAAAAAATTAAAGAGTAGTTGTGAATATATTCAGTGAATGAATGAGACCCAGGTGTGGTAGAATAAAAGAATATATATTAAATAAAATTATATGATGAATCCCTTCAAAGGTTCCGTTCTTTTTGATTGAACAACTAGTGGTCAGGTTGTTTCGATAGTTTACCATTTATAACTCAACATTAATTATGATAATTTGACTGTCATAATAAATGCTATTATACTTTATATAACTTAAGCAATTTTCCTTATTTTTCTTCAGATTTGCATCAGTGTTCTATGCCTCTTTCGGATCAGTGGCAGCTTTTGTAGTCTGGAATGATTAAAAGATTTATCTAAATCTTATTCGTAATTTGACTATTAAATGTGTTCATTCAATCATATTATTACAAACCGTGGCAATAGTTTAGTATCCATAAATATACATTTATCAGTCTGGGTCAGGGTTTGCATTATGTATACCAAACTAACCTATGCGTACAACTTGAACTATCTTGCTTTTCGTAATCACACTTTGATAATGTAACCCGACACCGGTAAATATTTCGAAGCATGCTATTTGATTGCTGATATATTACATCGCCTAAGCATCTTTACTAAAGGAAAAGAGATAAAAACGCAGTAATAATACACATCCTACTTACCAAATTAGGTTACATCAAGTTGCTATTCAAGCTCTACAACAAGGATAACTGCTTAGTACGCTTGGGATAAAACACCAAAAGGTAGTCATTTTGGTCATGACTCAGGTCGGTCTGTTGCTCAGTGTTTACTTATGGGTTTTTATTTCTTTCAATGTAAATCTGAAAATTTGCAAAATGCATTCAATACCAAATTGAGTTCTATGATATATCAATTTCGGAGACGAAATTTGAAGTCCATAAATTAATTTATTATAAACAGAAACTGATATGACATGTTTCTTATAAACAATCAGTATGATTTCTTTAACCATTAATAGTGATATTATACAAAAACGTAAAAGCCCTTTACTTATTTAAATAACACGACAAAATTCATCCTTTGGTAAGGTCCTCTGACATACATTTTATGATTGCATGTCTAGCTGACCTCCCCCCAAATTAGAAAATTAAATATAAACTATTGTTAAACTCTCTCTCTCTCTCTCTCTCTCTCTCTCTCTCTCTCTCTCTCTCTCTCTCTCTCTCTCTCTCTCTCTCTCTCTCTCTCTCTCTCTCTCACACACACACACACACACACAAACGACGACGGATAATTAAACACTCGATTTAAAATATACTCCTGGATCTATCCATTAATTCAAGGACGACAGCATGGTTTACTGACACAGGGACATTATTTTTTGAGTGCTTTCGGGAGTATGGGGCTTTTAAACTGACTTGTCTGGTTTAAGTGGAAACGGGCATATTTATGCCAATTTCTGAATAAGTAATATTTACACTTTTTCAAACTGATAGAATGTGTGCAGTTTCAAATGTTAGCCAAAACACTACTTCATAGCCTGTAAATTACACAATTAAACATAAAAACCAAATAGGAAATAAGAGAAGAAAAATAAAAACAATTTATATAATTCTTCCAATTTTACAGAAAAGATGTAGGTGTGGTGTATTAGTCATAACTCTATATAACTTCCGCTGATAAGAGGTTTCGGAAATTGTTGTAAGTAAGTTGGCGCTGACCAGTCGGTAATAGGTAAGAATGGTTCCTAATAACATAACGCAGAAACCTCAAGTAGGTAATATATATATATATAAATATATATATATATATATATATCTATATATCTATATATATATATATATATATATATATATATATAGATATATAGATATATAGATATATAGATATATATATATATATATATATATATATATATATATATATATATATGTATATATATAGATATAGATATATATATATATATATATATATATATATATATATATATATATATATATATATATATATATATATATATATATATATATATATATATATACTATCTGGGTCAGGGCCGGCGCGAGCTGATATACGCCCTTTAGGAAATAGATATTTTGCATGCAACTCCTCCGACTAAAGCATATGCTGATAAGAAAGCTGGTAAGAAATTGATTTAACCTAATGGGAAATAAAAATACTTCGCTATGAAGAAGAAAAAAAAATCAACAAACAAATAATGTTATTTTTCATTTTAGTTCACTTATCTGGTTTCGGCGCCGCTTTCTTCTCAGATTTGGAGTCCCTCTGAAAACGGCTCCCTGTGCAAAAGCAATGTTGGCACTCAGATCGCGCCGGTCCAGATTATGGGATAACGGCACATCAAATAATAGTATCCATGCCTTTTTACTAAATATACCGAATTGCATTATAATCTGAAGGCAAAAAAAAATCATTCCAAATAATGGAACAAAAGAGTCAAGATATAGGTCAAAAATCAAAGGTATGATTATATATAAATTCAGTAAAATGTATTGGAACAAAGTATACAAGTTTTAAAACATTTTTGTATAAAAGAAATCATTGGCTTACAAAGTACAATATTTTTGAAGGTAGTACATCATAAAGTCAAATAAATGAATTTACATTTACAAATAAATTCATTTGATAGGGTGAAAGTCGAGACAAGCGACAAGAATATGGTTCACATTCAGTGGACAATGGTACTGCATATACTTTCGTCAAGGTTCAAGATTTGGGAGGTATGTATGCGTCAAAAATGTGTCATACACGCGACCTATAGAATACCACTTCATTTTTGTTATTTGTTGAGTACATGGTCTGGCACTCTTCAGTGATGATTTTAACACTTCGAAGTTTCCGGCTTGTTGTTCTTCATATGTGCCCAGGTATAAAGACCAAACCATTTATATAACTTAAAGTCATTGTATGAAATCTTCCACTCGGAAAGTGGTGAACAAAGAGTAGCATTGGTTGCTCTATTTGCGATTTAATTATCATTAACATCACTATAACTAGTTCAGGGGCGTACTAGTGGTAAATGGCGCCCGGAGCGACGATGATGACCTAAAGGGATATTGACGCTGCAAGACTTCAGGCTCCAACACTGATCAACGTATAACATTTTTCACATGTTCATTTGCTAGAAATCGTCCCACCATCAGCAAATATTTAACCAAATACGACTTGCAGCTAAATCAGGACTTATAAAGAGTGTGTCACGTTTAATTATCCTCTGCTCTGACATAAACTAAGTCACGATCGCGGGTGTATGCGCCGGTGTTTTGCAATGGAGTAGCTAGTAAGACTGCAATGATTATATCGATATATCACGATACGCCCTATCGGGATATTATCATGATACAATTTTAGCGAAGTTTGCTCATATTGATACAGTATAAAACAAATGACCAAACTTAAAATGTTTAAAAATTAAATCAACGGAGCAATATTGTAGACAATTTGAACGATAAAATTCAATTTTCTGTAGTATAAACAAGTACAAGTCAGTAAGTATTTATGTCATGACATTTTTATATCAGCTGAGTAACTAACTTTGAAGTGTTATTCTTTAAAACTAATCAAACAATCGAATAGGGATAATAACTTGCTATTTTTAATTTTAAAGACACCTCTTTCTTTGACGGCAATTCTATATTAAAGGCATTCGACAAGATGATGGATTCATAACAAATATATGAAAACATAATGAAAAATAAAATTTCCTTTTAATGTCAAGCGGATTGTCATGGAAACGGAATTCGAAATAGTTCCAAATACAAAAGCAGTAATTTATTTTAGTGCTACCAATTTATATAAATATTGCAAAATAAGGTAAGGTAATTTCATGTAGTCAGATATTTCGTCGTGCTTTACTGATACAACTGCAGACTCCTATGAAAATACAGTCAATCATTCTATGAGTTGGCTGTACTTGAATGTTTAAATTATGTCGACTGTCAGTGATGTGGATGACAATCCAGAAGTAGAATATTTCATGAACAGCCAACCTTATATGTATGAATCCGAGACAAATTTGTGTGACAAAGATGTACAAGAATCGTCAGGTTCTGACAATGACGATGATTATAAACTACCTTTAATTTTAAATACCAAACTAAATAGCAGTACAAAATCTAATCAATAAACCGGGTAGGGAGAGGGCTATAATTTTCTACCGATCCTGATTTCTTTCACAATTCATTTTTTTGTTTCATTAATTCTTCTTCTTTCTGTTCAATTTCTTTTAAGTCAAAACAATTTAATATTATAGATCAGAGTTTTTCTTGCCAGTTTTTTTTGGAGGGGGGGTAGGCTGGAAATTTTTTTTTCACTTTCTATAGCCTGGATTAATCCAACAGCTATTGGTATGGACTTGTACATGTCATAATTGGACGAATGCTCGTCAAAGAAATGGACATTTAAAATATCAAACAGGCAACAGTTTTTTTTCAAATAATTTTAGCCTTTTTTCCACACAGGTGCTTGTGTAGTAAATGTGTTCCAATGTCCAACCAAGAATGGAATATTTGTTGCCAATCTCAGTGGCTCTCGGAAGAAAACATGTGTGTGTGTGTGAGAGAGAGAGAGAGAGAGAGAGAGAGAGAGAGAGAGAGAGAGAGAGAGAGAGAGAGAGAGAGAGAGAGAGAGAGAGAGAGAGAGAGAGAGAGAGAGAGAGAGAGAGAGAGAGAGAGAGAGAGAGAGTGAGAGAGAGAGTGTGTGTGAGAGAGAGAGAGAGAGAGAGAGAGAGAGAGAGAGAGAGAGAGAGAGAGAGAGAGAGAGAGAGAGAGAAAGAGAGAGAGAGAGAGAGAGGCGCACATGTTACACCCCCACCTCTTCCAAGGCTCCATAAACCAATCTGTTAAAAAAATAAATACCACGTAGCCATGTATAAAGTGATTGAATTTTTGTGAAATTATGTGTAATAACTATGGTATTCAGTAAATTGTCTTTTTAGACTCTACTGACACATATCATATAGACGATTTTTCCGTAGGGCGGAGAATATACTAGGTAAAAAATATATAAATATTACCATCATGTGTAGTGATCATGATTCGCAAGACCTTCTAATTTGAAACCTTCACATGATTCACGTATTCTCGCTTCTGACTGATGAATCTGAAAACTTATGACAGTTCTAGAAATATGTGTGAATGTATGTGTATAATGGCAAAATAAAATATCAGAAGCTACTGAGGTTTTAAACTTTATTGGCTGAAATTACACGTTCAGGTATTGATAAAACTGCAGACTCCTGTGGCCTATGTCGACTACGACTCGCCGACGTGCTTCCCGTCTTCTGTTTTGTTATCAGAGTAGAAAAATATTTTTTTTTTAAAAAAAAGAGTCGGCACTGCATCAGGCTTTAAACGCTAACGTTTTGGCACAGACCCAATAGTTTGAAGAGTCTCTGCTCTTTTGAAAAACTTTCATGCTCGAAAACTCTCGGTCATAAATCCCTTCTATCTTTAATTTGATCGCCTATACAAATCAACCTTTAGTGTCCTATAGAAATGTGAAAAAAAAATATTTGTCGGGAACTGCTTTTATTCACACAATTCAGAGCTGCGCATTGAAACATCGTTTCTACTTGACACTGAGTATTTATATGCCTGTTGTACGGGAATCGTCTCAAATGACGTCACATCCTGCTTGTATGAAAGGTAGATAACAACTTGACGCGTAGGTTCTTTCCATTTGATCTCGGAATTCAACGCATTTATATTATTAAATGTTTGTGCAAATACAATAAATGCAAAGAAAAAAATAGTCAGGATAGATTATATACACAAACTACTACATATCCTTCAATTTACAATAAAAGTTTGCAGGTTAGTGTGTTTGTCCCCTTTAAAGCGCTCGCGGTGACATATCACTATCATTCTCACGTCTGTCCAGGTGAGTTTTGGCTCGACCAACGAGGGTATGTGAGAAAGTTTTCCAGTAGCTTTCCTTGTTTAGGTGGTTCCTTTTGTGTTCTTTCTCTATAAAACATACTGGTCGCCATGTATAACCTATCAGGTGCTGAACAATGGCTTCAACCTTAAACCCACATAACCAAGCCAAACCTTACATTTAAGGCAGGCAGTTTTGTTCTTTTTTGTTCGGACGGCTATATACGGCTTACAGATAGCAGTGTTGAGATTTGTATACTCCACGTCGTTACTATGACCAATGGGCAAGGGTTTCCCTTTCATAGTGGGCTGGTTCAACTGGCTTTCTCTTGCAGTTTCGGGTTTAGTATATGTCTGATTGTTGCTAGATGGACTAGTTGCTATTTCTGCCTCCATTTCGGATTGTATGGCTGCTTAAACAGGTTGAGATGTGTCAGGACTGTAGATTTGTTCTCGACCTGTGGCCTGATAATGTCTGACTGGTTATAAACATAATTCCTGAATGATTTCCTTCATTTTTCCTGTGCTAGCATATAGTTTTCAAACCGAGTTTAGGGGAGCTCTGACTTATGTGTACTTTACAACCTCAGAGCCTTTTTCATGCTTGTCTAGTTATACTTTTTATTTCTTGCTTCCCATGAGATATATTTAAGAACAAGATAAGTGCACGCCTTGAAAACCGATCCATCGTGACCTTCTTGCCCACATCTGGGGCTGATTGTTTCCTATTGCAGTCATTACATGTATGCCCTTATTTCTGACAGTGAAAGCGCAAAAAAAAATTAAAAAAAATAAAATTGTTAACAGGACATTTTTCAAACCGGTTTTGATTGAAGCAGGCAAAATATGTTTGGGAGTAAATTTGTCATGCCACCATTACGGCGACGGTTGATTCGTTTAACTTATAAGACGTTCGAAAATTTGACATTGTCAATCATCACTGTCACATCGAATTTGTTGTTGTTGTTATATGATTTAACGCCATTTTGTAGCATAAGATAGGCTATATATGGCGGCCAGTATTAATGGTGGAGGAAGAACGCTGGAAAGCCCCGGGAAGAACCACCGACCCACGAGAAGCTACTGACAGGCTTTCTCACTTATCCACGTTAACCGAGTCTGGACTCGAACTCAGGCAGACAGAGGTGAGATGGCAGTCATCCGTAACAATCAGCCCTTTAGACCACTCGGCCACTCGCCCCCCCCCCCACATCGAAGTCATCCAGATCTTCGGATAACACACGACTATTTGAGTTGAGAGATCTGAGTGGAACTACCTTAATGTAACTACATCCTGCATACAAGGGGCATGAGATAATTTTTTTGCTCTCCAGCCAAGCCGTGAAGTGATTTTACAATTACAAAATGTGATAAAGTTGTTAGGATTTGATTCTAATCACTTGATTTACTAATGAGAAATTGCACCCACTTTTCTTTACCCGGAAGATTTTCCTTTGGTTTAGTTAATTTTTACGCTTTCAAGAGCAGGACGCACACCATTCATGTTGGTTCTGTTGGATTTTACATAACTGAATAATATTTCTTCCTCGCTCTTTTTCTCAACCCACGTCCAAAATGAATAAATTGTCACAAAAAACTCTCATGTATTAATTTTGCACGTTTGCTCTACACAGTTTAATATGCTCAAGCAACAAAAAAAGATAGAAACATTACTCATTTGTTCCTTTCCGACACCCCAAAGAGGTTATGTTTTGTCTAAGGTTTATGTACAACACTATAATTTTTTTTTAAAATCGCATTGTTGACATTTAAAACTACGGAGGCTGTCACACAGAATCTGTCTATCACTTAACACTTAGCGTGACATGTCGATTGATTGGACGAAATCCGTCTTACCCGCCGGTCTTTCTGAAGTTGAGACCTAATGTGTGGGGGCCCCGAGTGGTCGAGTGGTCTGAAGCGCTGTCCGTTACGGATCACTGCCATCTCACCTCTGTCTGCGTAGGTTCGAGTCTAGGATTCGGCGAATGTGGATATGTGAGAAAGCTTGCCAGTAGCTTCTCGTGGGTCGGTGTTTCTTTCCGGTGATTTCCCGGTTTCTTCCTCCACCATTAATATTGGCCGCCATGAATAGCCTATCGTGTGCTGAAAAATGACGTTAAGCCCAACAACAACAACAACAACAACAACAACAACAACAACAACAACTAATGTGTGATATTTGAGAGGCAGCAACCGGTCTCTCCTCTGCGCAACTGGCAGAATTATCTCATACAACGACAATCAAGTTGTATCCACTTAATAATCTCTTACGATACGCATTACGCCGCTTTGGTTCTAATACTCCCGAGGGAGATGGCGGTCGTGTTAAATATATGTTGTTTCTGTTGTATTATAGAATGATTAGCGGTGCTGTCTTATGGTTGACATTTATGGATTAACGTTTATTTTTTATCATTTGGCGTTTTAGCGTTCAACGCACGTACAGCGATCGTTCATGTGTTTCTTTCAGGTTCGTTCGTTGTCCGTTTATTGTTCATTTAATTTGCATTCGTCGTTCCAGCTGCATGTCAAAGGGGTATAGAAATGTTTCAGTCTTACCAGGATTGTGTCCTCCATAGGCAAAGACACAGCCCACAATAAAAATGTTGCTTCGTTTCAGATATGCAGGAAGAAGAGTAGGGATCATTTTAACACTCTAAAACCTAAAACAATTGCTCGGGGAAGGAACTAAAGGAAAATACGATTTCATGCTAAGAGACATTTTATGAAAGGCATGGAGGTTATCCTATATTGTAACTAAGAGGTTTGCTGTGTTCGTACACTTGACCGAATTTTACAGCAGTAGAAAAGCTAAGTTATTTTGAACAGACAATTATGTAAAGGTAATTTGTCTTTGTTCTCCTGAAATTGTATTCTAATTCATATACTACAAACAAACTAAATTCTTAAGCTTTCGTTACATCGTAAAACTTACAATTCCACATGACATCTAAACGGATATTCAACTCTAGATATTTGGTTCTGTTTACATACTTGAAATTTGAAAAGAAACATGATATTGAATAGAGGAATATAACTAGTTCTGAATACGATAGAGGTAAAACCCTGACTTTAATTGGAAATAGTGATGCAATTAAGTATTGTGTGGTAATCATTGCAGAATATAAGGACCTATTTGCATGCTGATATAGAATGAGGTAAGGATGGTAAAAAAACTCAGCCATTTTATTGATATTTCAACTGACACATGTATGAGTTTACGCTTGCATAGGGTTGTACAGATATGAGTACAAGGAAAACAGACCTTGTTTCATTTCAAAGGTACTAGTTATCCTTGTCTGCAGATGATACTGTCATGTGTACAGATAACGAATAAGATCGCTAAATAACTTTGATTGAGACTAAAAGTTAATGTTTAAGAAACAAAACTAGTTATATTTGGTTCAAAGAAATCTAACCGTTCATCAATAGCATTTGTTAATACATCATCAGAAATAGTCGAGCTATGACTTGATCTGAGAGCATTAAAAACCTTAAATAATTAGAAGGTACAAATATGAAGGTCTGAAAGGAGTTGAGATTAAGGGAGTGTGCATTATCATGAAAAAAGCTTCATGTTCAAGATATTAAGTCCAAAGATAATTATAGTGTAAAAGCATCTTGATTCTGGGGTACGTTTTAAAAAGAACGCAGTTTCCATCAAATCTCTTCTTGCTCGTGCAATATCTTTTACTCTTGCATTAGACTCTTTCTTCTACTATACATTTTTAAGTGAAATTCTGTTAGGAGGGGGGTGTTTAGCAATGAAATTTGTCGCTAAACTCCTTCCATCGAGTTAACTTCCTTCTAAAAAATAAAAGGCTGTGGCGGTCAAAGATCGATTGCACTAAAAAAAAAAGAAAGAAACGAAAACCAAAATCACTATGTATTTCGGCATCTGTGATTGCAAAATGTTTTTGGATTTTGTCATACGAAAAAAGAGACTAACATCAATATTCACATATTTGAGAGAGAGAGAGAGAGAGAGAGAGAGAGAGAGAGAGAGAGAGAGAGAGAGAGAGAGAGAGAGAGAGAGAGAGAGAGAGAGAGAGAGAGAGAGAGAGAGAGAGAGAGAGAGAGATGGTGCTTTGGTTATCTAGGCGATTGACCAGTGTTACTGAGTGCCTGCATCAAGTAACCAATGAAATAGAATATAAAATTAATAGATGGAATATGAGAGATCTGGACAGGAATAAAGAAGAAAGATTAATACCATACGTAAAAAATAACAATTTAATGAGTTACATAAACAGAATGAAATTAAGCACATTTGAATAATTCATTCTCTCTCTTAGAAACAGAGTAACACAATATACGGGAAATTCAATTAACTGTTCAGTTACACTGATAAAGACGAATTTAATCATATATTCGAGTGACTTATAGAACTCAAATTGCTTGCATGTCAACATCACTTGGTTGATTTCGGTCTTTACCAAATCACTGTTGGTGATAGGTTAGTGTAGCCGGTATTTAATTTCCTTCTCTCCCTCCCCCCCCCCCCCTCTCTCTCTCTCTCTCTCTCTCTCTCTCTCTCTCTCTCTCTCTCTCTCTCTCTCTCTCTCTCTCTCTCTCTCTCTCTCTTCTTCCAGTCTCTTCGGATCGTCAACGTTCTTGATTGTAGACTGCGCTTTTTTCCACTGTGCAGTACAGGCATGGAGCTATTTTTCCTTCAAATGCCCATCCTAAATACAAGTTAGTTTATTTGTTACTGGGATCAAACACTTTTCACACTCTTTTCTACGTTAGATGTTGTTTTCTAGGAATTCCACAAAACTAAGCTATGGTCAGTTCTCAACCTGATCTGATACATAAAGGACCCTATTAACCTTGACCTATGTTTTATGTCTTTTCTAGCGGCTTCTCGCATTCATACTAGAACCATAACATAATTAGACATCTTAGATAAACCAGAACATCCCATCGTGAGTTGTAAATATCAGTCGACACACGTTCCTAAATTTGAAAAGAATTTACAACTTTTTTTGAACAAATGAATTTAAGGACTTCGCTCCCTGTCCTAACTAGTTCCTTGCTAATTAGCAATTCACTGAGGTACATTTTCAGATATAGAAAAATCTCTTCTCAGCATACATGATACAAATTATTTAGGATATTTAATTTACTTCTTACAATTCGTATCAGAAAAAATGCATAAAATCCTTAGGATACATGAATCCTTTAACATTTGAGACAAAAAAATTAATTCTCACAATATCTGAGTAATGCACGAAATTCCAACACTACATGATTTCTATTACGTTTAAGACAGATGAATATATGATTTATTTATGAACTCAAGGAAAATTTAAGGATTTATTTAAAAGGAATAAATTCAAGATATAATTACAAACTTACATCAGCGCATATTGTATATAATTGAGACTAATACTCTGAGCTCAGCTCTATAATTTTTCGCTATTTGACCTTATGTTAACATTTGCCTCTTCCATCTGTCTGGCCGTTATCAAACGGACTCTAATTCAAGTTCAGTTTTGCCCCCAAACAGAGTATCTCCCATCTTTCAAAGGTATATATTTATTGCGAGTCCAACCATACTGATTACGTGTCACGCTGACCATGACATGTTTTATTGTAAAACTTTCGCTAGAAGAAATATCGGAAATTTTAAATACTGATTATTTCTTCGTTCGGTATATGCAATTCCCCAATAATGTATGTGACTCTAGATCGGAATACTAGTTCATTATAGTGCCTCTATTCTTTGCTAAATGCTTATCTACGGGGATGATATAGTAGTTGTTGGAAGATTCCTTTTCTAGATTTATTGCTTCCTGGCCCCGTGCAAAATGTTCTTAAATGATTAAGGAAGACTCCGATACTCTGTGATTTATATGCAAGTCAATCACAGGTTAGTTTCCCAGAAATTCAGCAACACAGTATCGCACATGTCAATCATCCACGTTGCGAATATAGTATATATCCATCCATATCTATATGGTCTTCCTTTCCAAGGGGCTCAGAGTGGCCGAGTGATTCAAAATGCTGTCCGTTACGGATCATTGCCATCTCACCTCTGTCTGCGTAGGTTCAAGTCTAGGATTCGGCGAATGTGGATATGTGAGAAAGCTTGCCAGTAGCTTCTTTTGGGTCGGTGGTTCTTTCCGGTGATTTCCCGGTTTCTTCCTCCACCATTAATACTGGCCGCCATGAATAGCCTATCGTCTGCTGAAAAATGGCGTTAAGCCCAACAACAACTTCCTTTCCATCACACACTGATGAAGGTAGAAGTTTATATGTTCTTCAGTGTATGATTGATCTGCTTGTAGTCTAAGGGATTCGATACACAATCCGACTAAGGACAAAATATACTGATGGAAATACTCAGTATATTTGCACATATGTATGTATGTATGTATGTATGTATGTATGTATGTATGTATGTATGTATGTATGTATGTATGTATGTATGTATGTATGTATGTATGTATGTATGCATGTATGTATGTATGTATGTATGTATGTATGTATGTATGTATGTATGTATGTATGTATGTATGTATGTATGTTTGCTTTATTGTAATGTATGTATGTATGTATGTATGTATGTATGTATGTATGTATGTATGTATGTATGTATGTATGTATGTATGTATGTATGTCTGTCTGTCTGTCTGTCTGTCTGTCTGTCTGTATGTATGTATGTATGTATGTATGTATGTTTGCTTTATTGTAATGTATGTATGTATGTATGTATGTATGTATGTATGTATGTATGTATGTCTGTATGTTTGTATGTCTGTATGTATGTATGTGTGTGTGCGTTCGTGCGTGCGTGTGTGCAACCTGGATTCTGTTTTGCGTTTAGGAGTATAACTGATTGTACAAGAATTCTATCAGTCATGCTTTTACATCTGACATGCATAATTGTATTGTTGTGACCAGTTTGGGCCGAATTTTATTTTCTTCAAATTATTGATTTCAACTGATTATTTTCTCTGGAAATACATAAGTGCTCTGATATATATCTTAGAAAAAGACCTTCAATGGAATTAATACGGAATTCAAAACTGGAATAATATTTTCTGTGTTTCAGCAGGAGACTGTTGATACATCAATACATGCGCTGGCTATTACAAACGTCATCGACTACAATATTGAATTTCATCGGGATTTGAAGTGAAATTTACTTAGATCAAAGCTCCTGAACACTAAACACAGGAAGATAAAGCTCAGGGTTATTGCTGGAATTCGATGAAGGAATTTCATGATGTAATACAAAGAGATAAATTCTTAACGTTTTGTTTGTTTGGGGGTTTTATTTGTTCGGTTTGTGTATGTGTATATTATTTGCTGAGAAAATGAGGTATGGATATAAAATTTTTATCGCATGTTTAATCAATTTTTGTTTTTTTCGTAATTTTTATTTATGCACCTTATACGTAATGTTCAAGTTTCATCTTGTTGTACTTGATGTTTATATTTATTTCGATGGCCCTAGAAAATTACGCGGTATATATAAACATTAAACGCGATGCTGATTCTATAAATGTAGCGCATGAATTATGCATTGGTGAAATAGTGGAATGTATTGTAATTTTGATACTTTTAATCCGTCTTTGCAAGTTTTCATTTAATTAAAAAGTTCTAAATGGAAGCATGTTATTTAGTCAAATCAAAAGTCATCTCCATCAGAGTCCCACTACTGAGACTAATTAATTGTTCCAGCGTATATATTGACTTATATGTAAATTTAAGGTAAATTAGTTAGCTTGAGTGAATTTCCAATTTTCTGAAGAAGCTATATCGCGACCTATTATAATAAGGTTAATGATCATTAAATTGGATGAAAATAATATATTTGTCGTGTATGTAACCTTATTTTAATTTTAAATGAATGGTTTGATGTCTGTTACAAACATAACTACAAAAACGGGCAACAAAACCAGTCCAAAAATGTAAGCAATACTGTCCAAACTTAAAGCCAAGAATCAGAATTGATGAAGAAGGAAGCATGATATGACCGCTCTGATACGGATAGGTTGCTTACATATTAGCCAAGAGAATGACCGCTCTGATACGGATATGTTGCTTACATATTAGCCAAGAGGACAAGCTGTCGCCATAGTAATCTCATTTGCAAATAAGCGCGTTAGTTCCCTCCGGTGAACTGTTATTGACAATTAGCTTTGTTCATTGCGTGGTTCAAGGTATATCTGTTTAAACTGCGTACCTAGTTTGTTTGTCGATAAGCACAAAAGTCTTAGTATCATACTTACTAATGTTCTATAGCCTCATGTACGGTAAAGTACTCTAATATTCTTTAAAACATTCAATGTCACACTGATCTACACATGTACTCTCCTCGTCTTCCTTTGAGGCATGCATTATTAGATCCCGACTTCATGTATGTTATATAAATATCTTTATCATGTCTTGAGTGTTTTTGTTATAAAGGGACAAATAATAAACTAAGTTTAGACCTCGTTTCCAAATAGTTAATTAAGAAATGTATCATCCAGTCAGTGTAATTTTCTGCTATACAAAAATGGTTCAATCAACCGGACATTGTCGGAAAATCTTGTAATGTCACTGTAATTGGGTACATGTTACCCCATTTGATATATATATATATATATATATATATATATATATATATATATATATATATATATATATATATATATATATAAATTTATTAGATAAATCAAATCATCGCCAGCAAAAATATTTTGGAACATGACGCATATGTCAAGTAGACAACACATGGAATATTTTTAATAAAATTAAATAGATTGTTCTCTATACAAATTCTCTCCACTGGTCTTATTGCTGTTCTAACCAGACGATTCTGATCGAGTCTGAATTCGAATTAACGATAATATATTTCAATTTCGCCCGAGTTCGCAGCCAAATCACATCTTCGTCAATGTTTTAGAGCGATCACTTACCACAGATTTAACTATAATCAAATAGTTCCTTTTCTTTCTTTGAGACAACTAAGCCAAACAGAAGAAACTTTAACTTCTTCCACCCTATCACTGACAAACGTTTGGATCATAAATAACGTAAAGGTACATCAAAACATATTTCAAAATAATATTGAGATGACACCATCGCAATATAAATTCCAATATGATACCGCTGGAAGCAAAACCTTTCAATCTTAAGAGCCTATAAATTCCAACTCTTTATTCAACTGTCTAATTTAACTTTCAAACAATTTAACACTTTGATCACAAACCGGCAACCAGAAAAGAGTTCTATCCTAACCCATCTCGCAATTATATTGGGATTAAATAATAACTATAATGTCAGTACATGCCAATTTAACGACAGAAAAACACCTACTCAAACTTGAAGCAATACCCAGCTATATAGCGTTACCGAGATAAATGTTTGCTTATTTAAAAGCCTTTTATCTCGTCTCAAAACTAAATGAGGAATATATTCAATGAAAATAATTTTTCATCCACGAAAGTTTCACTTAAAACATAATAATTGATCTTGAAATATGTTAGGTGACAGAACGTGAGTAGCCTAGATTCTCGAAGCATAATTGAATGGAGAAAATTTTTATCTCACTAATATAAGCCAGTTCGATTGATAAAAATGAAAGGCAAGCAACTTGATTTTAAGTAAAAAAAAATCTAAATAAAATTTCTAGAAGAAATCGCTTATACTATTGATACATAGATGGACCATATTTCTTTAAAACTGACCTTTGGAAATATTTCTGATATAATTTATAAATTTTTATTTAAATTTTATCGCGTCCTCAGTTATTTTGGTATGTTCCATTGTTGCTGTTTTCCTTCTTTAACAAAATCTCCACTTACTTTGATAACCGATTTTGTGATATACAGCTGCTACATTTACTGGCTTTGTTCCGCATGAAGATATGCTACTACATTACCATTGCAGTGTGCTTTGAATCTGGTAAGTACATATATAAAAAAACGACAACACGACTGAAAGTCAGTTGAGGTTTTTGAAGTGAATAATGTAGAAAGGTTGATGGAAAACACGTTAGCTTTAAATAGGTCTGATCAAGTCACGATGATTAGTTGAACTTGTACATTGTAAATTGCATAATGATCAATATGTGGTATTGGGAATATAAAACAAAACAACTCGTTAGGACCTTAAAAGTAACCTATTTTTGTCTCTACTTACGGAAGGTGTAAATGTTGATGCTATGAGTGCACTAGGAATGAAGCAAACGGCACAGCTGAAAACACCAACTAACATTTACCTGCATTTCGAAGTATATGAACGTAGTTAATCACCTGGAAGAGAGTAGATTCTATGGATACCCAATCAATGATATAAACAAGAAAATATAGTACATATTCCAAACTCACTGTAAAGATAACTTACAGATCGCGCACAGTATTTTATTAAATGCTCAATCCAGCTGTTCAGAATTCTGCAGCTGTGCCGTTCGCTTCATTCCTAGTGTACCCATATAATCAACATTTGCACTTTTCGACTGTGCCTGGCAATACCACATGCTTTCCAAGGTTGATATTTTGCATTAGCCGAGAAGAAAGCATTTTTAATTTTCATATCGAAGAAGTCGTAGAATATTGCTACAGTTCAATTTACAATTATGTAATTAACTTTATGGTTATATATGGAATAGAGTTAATTTTATATTTTGTTTTTAATGTCAAAATTTAATAAAATACGAAAACAAAAATGCTTTGAAATATGTCTCAAAATCTATAATGCAAATGATCCACAGCTGTATTTATAATCAGGGCTCTCTATCATCTAATGCAAGTAAAGTACAATTGTATCAATGAGTCACCTTTCATTTAACAAAAACTTGTAAATGATGACGATTACTATAATACGGGAAGCAAAACCTTTTAATCTTAAGATATTAACATCTATACTAATTCCCTTCAAAACTGTCTATTTTTATTCAAACTCCATGCGTTTTCATCATATTCGTTACATTATTGACAATAAACGAAAATGAATACAATATTAGTATATGGTGTCATTCACTGAGCTTCACAGATGTGCACAAGAGAGGCTTTAAGGCTTTTGAAATCGATGTAGACAGCTGGAAAGCACTTGCACATGACAGAAGTAGCTTGAGGCATGAGTTCAGCCAAAGAGTTGAGAGAAGAGTGCACGTGATAACAATTGCAATTATCAAAGCAGAAAAGAGCCTGCATAATGAACAAGATAAAGCAACATGTGGAAACCCAAGATAGCAGCTTCAGATGCAACATATTGTCTCTCTTGAGTGGATTTCTTATGACACATCAGACGCTGTTTGTCAAATGACTGACTACTTTAAAACGCAATTATATAGTCTTCCGAGACTAAAAGATGCCAATGATACAATATATTCAATTAAGACACAAATAATACTACTAATAATTGGAGTTATTTTCCCCTTGCCAGAATCTCTGGTACTGCGGTTTTCATGCGGACATAATGTTGGAAAGCCCTGACTTTGGTAATAATTTCCTTCAAATGATATTCTCATTTTTAGGCTATGTAAAAAAGTTGTCACTGAGATCAAATCTTCAACTAGTTTAGGTTCTTGGTACAAAATGAAGTAAATGTAGTGAATTTGTATGTCATGCCCTTCACAAACATGATTCAAATCTGGCTTGAATCACTTAAAGATGGGTCAAGCATCTGTAGTCAGGGTACATGAAAGGCCATGTTTCATTGTCGCTTTCCATTAGAGTAAATAAGCTTAAATAACAAGGCCATCATTTGTTCAATACCTCTTGCAGTCAGCGAGTATAACTGATCACGTTTTAATGCAAAGAGACAGTTTTGATATTTGAACAAGTAAGTTACTTTAATCAATCTGCGCATCACCAATCAATACAATTTCCGATGTAATTAATCACATTGATACACATTATCATTATTGTCATATGATATTTGAGAAACGAATTCCTTTATTCCTATCTCCACCAGGCTGTTTTGGGGTCATACGATCTCCTCTGTCAGGAAAAAAGCTAAAACAAGTTTAGTGATGTACTTGCGACACTTTACGGATATGTAGATACGGTCTGGTCTTTTCCTTACTATCCTACAGGAAATATTTTCAAACGTTTTCATAAGTGGGATTGTCAGATTTTTATTTATTTACATCTAAAAGTTACACAAATTATCACATGGCTTAACAACAAGGATCAAGCAAGTCCGGTCTGCGGAAAAAGAATGACAGACAAAACATACAAACGTCTAATTTGATCTTATCAGTTTTAAAGTGTCCTATTAAAAAAGGATTGAACACACACACACACACACACACACACACACACACATCATATGGCGAAGAAAAGCCATTTCAAGCGCACTGGATTCAGCAAGGGATCACGTGTTTCAGGTTTTAATTGAGATAGATACAATAAACTGACGACGAACTGCGCAAAACAAGTATCTAACTAGCCTGAGCGCTTTCGACTCTAACTGAATCTTTTTTTAAAGGCATATACAAAACATAAACAAAACAGACAAAAAATCCCATTGAAAACGTTGTGTTTGTAAAACTGCATGGTTGTTTCTTCATGAATTAAACCTATATATCAATTTTGTCTCAACCAGCCTATATATACTTGTTACTGATACTGAAAAATATTTGTAGTTAATTAGAAATCTATGAACCATAGCGACATCTAGTACTTTGCGTACATTTATATAACGCAAATTATATCCCGGATATTTGATTCTATTCCGGATATCTTATTCTTATAGTAGCAATTAAAGGATACTAAGAAGAATTAGTAAAGTTTGAAAAGAAAATGTGTTGGCTGCAAATGATAATTATACTAGTGAATAGATTTCTTTTTCTAATCTTCTTGGTTTAGACCTCTTGGTTTCAATTTTTTGAGGAGGGGTTTCCAGTATCCAAGGCAAAGTAATCTTACTGGAAAGCTTTTAGGCTAGTCATATGTGCTAGTTTTGCACTGTTCGTCGTTAGTTTATTGCATCTATCTATCTATCTATCTATCTATCTATCTATCTATCTATCTATCTATCTATCTATCTATCTATCTATCTATCTATCTATCTATCTATCTATCTATCTATCTATCTATCTATCTATCTATCTATGTATGTATGTATGTATGTATGTATGTATGTATGTATGTATGTATGTATGTATGTATGTATGTATGTATGTATGTATGTATGTATGTATGTATATATATATATATATATATATATATATATATATATATATATATATATATATATATATATATATATATATATATATATTTCAAACAACCCTCTCAAATTATACCTTAAAGGTAACTTGTACAAAAACTGACAATAAAACTATTTAATTGGTAATTTCTGATTGACATTTGTTTGAGAATATATTTTTAATGCGTTTTGTCAAGCTTGTAAGATACAAATAGGATGTGTATTAATATCTGAGTTCAAGATCTAGGTTTTATTTTAGAAACTTCAAATATTCTTGAAGCGAACTTCTGACCCACTTCCTGATCATATTATTATGTTTTAGGTTTTCATATAAAGTTTTTGTCAACAAAATTAATGATTCCTCTTACTTTCTGTCTCTGGAATTATTTATTCTTGTTTTGAGATGAGGTTTACAGGAATCATTTATTTTAGAAATTACCCATTCGAATTGCAATGTGCTCATTGCCATTTTGGACAGAATCACTGCTTTGTAATTTCATTGAAAGACATTATGCGTTTTATCATTGTGATACAACAATATTGTTGGCATATCAATTAATGCAAGGCAATTAGTATATGAGCACATTTAAGACTTATAATTCATTCGGAATAATCTACACATTTGGGAATGGGACAAAACATTTATAATTATTTGCGAATTAATTCAACATAATATATTTTCCCCTTAAATGTTCACTTTGCAGGTTAGAAAATGAAGTTATTTGCTAATTGTACTGAAGATGTTGGTTTTGTTTCTTTCTTTTACTTACACCATTGAGTCGTAAGATAATATACACAATAATAATTAGTTATTATATTTTGTCACTAATGTTTAGTTTGTATGATGAATATAACGCCTTGCAAAATAAAACAAATCTTCCAATTTATGTAATAACGTATGAATGTATATTGATGTTCTTCAATCTATAAATGTCTTTCGCTAAGTATATCATTTTTTTATCATGTAGGGATCACAACACTCTTTTCAATTTGTGCAGTCCACTGCAGATCACGTTTAAGATTTAGGAACTGGAAGAAAAACAATGGTTAGATGCTATTACGATTATTATTTATGTGATGTGTCGAATTTTGAAAACTCTTAGAAGCTTTGGTTAAAGGAATTGTATCAAAGTCAACTTAATTAAAGTAGAAAGGGCTAGAGATAGATGATTATTTCCATTTTATCTCTGAACGGCAAAAGGGAATTCGTTCTAGCCGACGTAACATGACCGAGTCAGATGCTATGGGACAAGAGGATGACCTAAGACCCTTTCCCAAAATCGACCTGGGAAGGGCGGCAGCTGGCTATAGATGATTGTTCAAAGTAATGTTAATTACGGCATGATTAGTTGTTTAGTTGTCTTGTCAATCCAAAAATTCTACGGAACAGGTTTAGGAAACAGTCTATTCCAATTGGTTAATATGGATTTATGGACGTAACTCTGTAAGAAATTAAAGGTTTTACTTTAGGAAAATTCAGCAGTCTTTAATCTTTCGCGAGGAAAGTTGAACGATTCCGGGATCGTGTAAGACGTTATCTCGAGATTTGGCAGTAAAGCGAGAGTTTTGTCTCAGCGAAGTAGACAAACTCTACATTTGAATTCGTAACAAATACGTTTTGTTATAGAGTAAGGGGCCAGATAGTTGTCTCAGTTAGGAGACGGACTATACGTGAGGTTCGTGGAAACGAATAAAAGAAACGGCAAAAGGTACGCAATCTTAGTTTCCCAAATTTAATGTTATTTCATTTGTTCTATTTGCAAATGTATTCTTGATATGATGTATGTATGTATGATTTCATTTTGCAGGATTTTAGTGAAATGCTAGTCATGACATTTTAGTCTTTGATTTGCTAATTATCAATTCATTTGGAGAAGTGGCAAGATTGAATGTAATTAAAATTTCATTAGATTAGTTGACAAGATTGCATGTAATTGAATCTTTAATTCATAGGAGTGATTAGGAATTTTCTTGAAGGATTTAAGGAATGATGGGAAATATTCCATAGTTTTATGGATTAACTCTGTCTAGAATGAGTATGACCTAACATTACATGTATATCCATATACTAGTTTGTAATATTTAATTGATCATTTAAGTGTATATCTGTATGCTAGTTTGTAATATTTAATTGGTCGAGTAAACTATTTTAGAATAATTAGTTCTGGAGGTCTAAGCCATATGTAACTTAACAGAGTAAGAAGTCAAGGGGGGTTTACATACGGGTTCATACGGCTGAGTTGAATTTAATTGACCATCCCTAGCGTGCTCCGAATTAAGGTCAGGACAATAATTGATCGTTTATGTAAACATAACAGTTAGGGAGCAGTGAGTTACTGCGGCAGAATTTATGCCTTTTGTTTCTGAGCCGAATTAATGTAAAAATACAGATATACCTGAGAATGTGACCTATTGTCTATTGCGAGACATTTTATGTATTGAAGGAAACAGCTTTCCTGGATTCACATGAGAAATCACTGAACAATCACAGGACCAGAACAAGTTCTACGCAGAAATCTAAGTCCAGAGACGATTGTTAAGTCAGAGTTCGACGGACAAGAGTCCAAGACAAAAAAGCTAGACAAAGATCGTCTGAGCAGGGACGAACGGAAGTCTTGATGTCCGCATAAAATAAGTGATGAAGTTTCTCATCGTTGCACTCAAAGGTCACATCTCATTGGCAATGAAGATAGTAATTTAACGTTGAAAGTAATTTTACATTTAAAGAAATTTTATTGTCTTTTTATTTGAGTACATGTTAGTACCATTTTCCTTCTTTTGTAACCAAGTCATTGATTTCTTTTCATTTTAAATTCTGTTGATAAACTGATTAAATTTTATATTTGTTCATTGAACGGTGGCTCGTTTTGTTATTCCTTCAATATACTTCTTCAGTGATCTGCATTCTTCTTTCTATCTATCCAAACTGGGTAAACTACACCGCGGAGGTCATTCCCTAGCAACGAACCGTAGTGAAAGAGGTTGGTGTGTTTTGAATGCCGCCAATTCTGTCACAATTTATCTGCCAAACATTTTGAGGTACAATATTGTTAAGGAGTTGACATATCTCAAATAAGTTTATTTTCACCTGTGTAACAACAATTTAAGGAAACCGCTTCAGTGGCCTAGTGGGTAGAGCGTCCGCCTCAGATGACAAAGGTATTACAAATGAACAAGTCCTAAAAGTAGCATTTTGAATGCAAGGTAAATAATAATTATCAGTGCATGATTCGACAGATGAGTTTACATGGTTTAAATGAACTGGTAACACATTAAGGATAGAAAGGTACTGCTGAGGGATAGCGAGGTACATGTAATAAGATGAATATATCATCCTATGGTAAATGTATGCAAATAATCCAATTTCAGTAGTTATCTGCCCTTTACCCGAGATTTAAAAAGAAAAGCCGGATAAAGCAACATTTCTTATGCCGTTAGACTCCCCACACTATCAGTTACTTGCACTATAATATAATTATGTACACGATACAGCATATGAAATTGTTCCAGCGAACCAATAGCGCCATTGAGGAAAATAAGCAGTAGAATTAAAAACAATATCATCATGACAACGCTACTACTGCAATCATCACCATGATCACCACCTCCAGAACAACAACAGCAACAGCAGCAGGGGAAGCAGCAACACACCAAACCAGACTCAAGCTTGGTAGTCAGCATAATTTCTTTGTACATGTGAGCAGAAAAGTCAAGTACGACACTGTTTATTGCTAAAAATAACCAATATAAAATATATAGTCAGCACATCCAAAGACATCAACAACATGCAGAAAACTTGCAAGATTATTAGAAGGAACGACTCCGACTAAATACTCATTAACTAACATATGTACTAATTTCACTGTTTGAAGTATTGCAGCCACCACAGCCATAAAAAACACAAAAAATACCATCACTTGTGATCACCGTCGTCAATGTTACATGTATGACAATAATGAATACACATTGGTGAAAACGTATCTATATTTACATAAAAGCATCCGAATTAAAAATATCGTGATGAAAATAATGAATATTTGCAAAGCACAATATAGCTCTGTAATTTTCACGGCTGCTGCATAGCAGCCAGGTAGCAACGAATACGTTTTGCATTTTACAGCTGAAGGTAACTATAGCGATGTATCCTTGAGAAGGTTGTAAACAAATCTCAAACCGTAGACTAAACACAGCCTTCCTAGGATAACAAATATTAGAACAGGTGAAGTTCCTACCTAACATAATATACTCACAGACGAATTTAATGGCGGTTTACGAACAATTTAGAAATGATCGCGTATGCTTAATTCGATATAACACATGATGAATGAAACAGTGGAAATAATTTAGAGAGTTATTTAATAAAGTGTTATTTTTATACTATGCAAAGAAAATGACATTTAGACTATTACATACAAAATGTATGCCTATTTTGTGATGTTATTTTGTGAATATGTTTTTGAAAAATGGCGTTTTAGTCAAATGCATGATGTAGAAAGAGCGAATGACCCAACATTTAAACAAGTCTAGAAAACAGTTTTGTGCGAGAATAATTGGGTTGTAAATCTCTTAGATCTTTATGTATTGCCAGACCGATGATATATTTGTTGAAAATAAATGAAGTGTCACATATTCGATTACTCAAATTGTGCTATAAAATGGAATACTCTTGGCTTGAAGGTGCATATAGTCACACTGCAATTTGAACTTAAGTGTGAGGGAATTGTTACCGAGTTATCAACGTCATGTATCATAGTCATGTTGAGAGTATACTGGATGTTAGAAACGGATTTGTGTGTTGACGATTATTTGCTCTTTTTGGATACGGCCATTGTTTGGAATATATACTGTAAATTGAAAGGCTGGTTTATTTGATGTTAAGTTTGATTCATGAGGTATTGAGAAACTGAAATATGTAGATAGACTGTGATGTGATGTGATGTGATGTGATGTGATGTGATGTGATTATGATTTTCAACGTAGCTTTAACAATTTTTCAGTCATATCGCTACGATGTCTGCAGTGTGGCAGTTTATATTGATGTCTTGCACTGGGGCATCATGCCGCAGACATGTAGCATATGATGTCCCACCCAGTCACATTATCCTGACACCAGGCCGACCGGGCCTAACACTATTTGCTGAGAGACAAGCGAGGAAGCTGTTAGTACCATTTTTGAAAGTCTTTGGTATGACTCGACAGGGGATAGAATCCACGACACATTGCATCCGGGGCGGACGCTCTAACCACTAAGACACCGGAGCGGTTAAAAAAAAAAGATAAACTGTCCAAATCGTGATCTTAAGATTGTGGAAACATAATATCATTTTGTTTGCTGCTTTTATCGATTGACATACATTTGTCTGAAATACCGATATTTCTGTATTTCAAACTACCTGAGAAGTAATTACGGAGACTCTATTGACATTGTTTGCAAGCTTGTGCTTTTAAGAAAGAAAAAGAAGAAAACTATCATAAAATGTAAATATCTACACTTACACTTACCGTACTTATCATACTCACCGCAGATGTTTGCTTGTCTAATATGTTTGTATGTACTTTGGACAATTGAACTATATTGCTAAATAAAGTATTTTCTTCTTTCGTCAATATATATATATATATATATATATATATATATATATATATATATACATACATATATATATATATATATATATATATATATATATATATATATATATATATATATATATATATATATATATATATACTATATATACATACATATATACACACACACATATATATATATATATATATATATATATATATATATATATATATATATATATATATATATATATGTGTGTGTGTATATGTGTGCGTGTGTGTGTTTTGGAGCAAGCAGAAAAGGCAAATAAATATGAGATGTATATATGTGTGTGTGAATGTGTGCGTGTGTGTTGGAGCAGAAAAGGCAAATAAATATGAGATAATAGGTTTCTTTGAAATGAAAAGAGGGTGTATTTGGTTACAAAAATAGGATGAGTTAAAAAATCGTTGAAAATATAATTTACTGTTTCTAGTTTTGAGACTTAAACTATTCCAAATTACCTGCTGACTCATAACACCGATTTATTTCTTCTCTTGTTTTCATTGGCGAATGACCTATGCATCATTACCGGAAAACGTAATCCTTTCTTAACAAATGACCTCTTCAAAAGAGAGAGGGCTGACAATGTTGGGTTATAGCAATGAGGGTAATTGATGCGGCACAAATAACAATAACAATAATAATAATAAAAATAATAATAATAATAATAATAATAATAATAATAATAATAATAATAATAATAATAATAATAATAATAATAATAATAATAATAATAATAATAATAATAATAATAATAATAGCCGAATGTCAATTGTAAAATGCTGCATCAAGTACATTCGCGTTTTTTACCGCTTCTTTTTTGAAACAAGTACAAAATACTACTAACGATGGTAAAATGCAATTACAAGTGACTCTCAGCATGAATTCTACATACTTGCTCCTTTGCAATGGGGTCAGGCTGTCGCTGGGAAGCACTTCTCCTTTTCAATTAAAATATAATTGTCATAAATAACTGGGTCCTTATCATCTCGTGCATTCATTTTTAGCTTGTCTGCCATTGCTAACAATAGCGTTAATATAGTCTGCAAAGTGCATAACAAATGCGATCTCCCAGCAGCAGACACGGCATTGGACGAACATTATTAATAGGGGGCTATTTGTAACTGGCTAAGTAAAATATATCTCCATCTTTAACATACACATTTACTTAGGCTCATATTCTTTTTTTCCTGCTTTTAAATAGACAAATGGAAGATATCATGTCTAACTAACATTAACGGGAATGTAAAACTCCATATCTATCCAACTCAATATCGTTAGTTCCCTAATTATATGCAAATGGAGTTCCAAGCACAGTATTACGTATTAATGTAGATTTTGTAAAGTATCAGAGAAGTTCTATACTTCATAATTAACATAAGAAATACGAGTGTCAATAGATGAAAGACGTTAGAGTACATTAGTGTTAGTTCTTTGGATATTTAAGTAATTTTGGAAAAGTGAAATGTTAAAGGTCAGTTGTAAATTTACTTAGAAGATGAGCTTAATGTCCTTTTTAAACCACTTTGTAAAATTTGCGTGCAAGACACATTAATAAAATTTCCATGCAAACAGAATTATGACATTAAAAATGTATGGATGCTACTTCTAGCTCATTAAATATTTCATTTTCCCATTGTCATTATTTAACATTTATTATTAGGGTTGGTTATAATACTTTCTGGGGTATAATCACAATTGGATGTAACAAAAACTAGCTATTTGCTTTTGAATTTGTTTCAATTCATGAAACCTAGAAAAGAGTTTGATTTTTATTTTTTCAATTATTCATATAAAACCTGGCTATCAGATTTTTCATTTGAATTTTTTCAATTCATCTCATAAAACCTGGAAATGAGAGTTTGCTTTTGAATATTTTTCAATTCATCTCTTAAAACCTGGAAATGAGAGTCCGAAGACTGTAGAAACATATTATAAAACAGCTCTAACTAAACCAATGAAAGCTAATTCTTTCGCATTTTGTGGGAGAGAATGATTTATGGGTAAATATGTGAGTATCAAAATCAAATATTTTTTCTTACATTTTTGTTGTTATCATCCATTCAATTTAGCAAAATATCAGAATGAAAGGAAGACGTTAACGTTTCATTATCATTACATAATGAAATAAAATTGGAAGGCAGAAAATATAAATTGGTTTGAAATTGAGCACTGTTGCGGATACCTTTAACCTGTCACGTAGGTAAACACAGCTAGGAATCGCGTCCGCTGTTTCTGTTATCTTTCTGATCAAAAGGTTACTGATTATATCTGGCATGTTTCTAGAGTTTCCAGTATCTGCGTTATATATTTTCCTTAATTTCCCTCAAGATTCATTTCGAAATTTCCAAAATACACTGAGAAAAATTAATGAAATTTTTTATACATGAGGAAATGTTAGTTCCAAGAAACAATAGCTACATTCAAAGGAGGAAACCTACTATTAATAAAATTCGGGGGAAAATTAACGGAGGACAACAGATCCATAGAAGAATTAAACGAAAATCATTTTAGAATAATTGTCAGAGAGTTTCCTTTTCTCGACAGGGTTAGATTCATGTGTGATAACAATTCAAGAAAGGTTAGATACGTTGATATCAATCCATACACACCATCTTATTTGATTGGCAATGGCTAGATCATATGTTACATTCCTTAGCATAAATTTCCGAGGAACAGTTTACGTACATTATTACCTTTCGAGAAACGTATACTCCGACCAGGAAAGTACAAAAATACTAAAACCTGTAAATAGCTGCTGCTTCGTTTGCTTAAACACACGAAAATTATTTTTGTGAGATACTTGCCATGGATAATGCTTATTTTTCATTGACAAAGTGAATTGTTCTTGTTATGTTGTCTCTTTCTCTAGCCATATTGATCTCTAACACACAATTAGAAATTGTTGTTGCATTATATTTTCAAACTTTCTCCTAGATGCTACCTATAGCAGTAATGATTCAATAATTAATAGTGAATAGTTGTGCAAAGAAGCACATTTAGACGAAAAATAAAAAGTTGTCATATATTATCTATATTATATATTTTCTTTTTGTTTCTATCTTTTATGTTTTATTTATAAAGTTAGAGTGTTCAGTACAATTGAATCATTTGACGCCTACTTTATTTCAGTAAAGCATATCAGGGAATAACAGATTGTAGCGGCACTCGATAAGCCGTCATATATGTGTACTAGCTGTGAAAATCACTGTCGTTCTTTCAAAGTAAATTTCATTTAAGATATTGTTAAAGATTGTTAAAAGTGCATCACGATAATTCGAAAATAATGTTATCTCTGAAAATATTATCGCTTATCAATTTCTTTAAATTGATCAATCAACTTTGCTGGAACTAATTGAAATGCCATTGTAAAAAGATTTTTTAAAATATTATTTCTTTGCCTGTTTGTTTACATGTTATTCTTTTTTTAGAGCACACCATGGCTCTTATGTAACTCTGACGCTTTAATTCGCCCTCACCTGGAAACAGCAAAGGTCAGTTCTGGAAATCCTAAAATATTCCTCCTTTCACAATCACCTCCTTCATCCCCCCACACAGGTACAATTATAATAGTTTATCTCTGCGTAGGTTCGAGTCTAGGATTCGGCGAACGTGGATATGTGAGATAGCTTGCCAGTAGCTTCTCGTGGGTCGGTGGTTCTTTCCGGTGATTTCCTGGTTTCTTCCTCCACCATTAATACTTGCCGCCATGAATAACCTATCGTGTGCTGAAAAATGGCGTTAAGCCCAACAACAACAACAACAACAGAATAGTTTATCTCTTTCAGTACAAATAATAGTTTTCAGAGCACATCCAATGACGTCAAGTTATATCATAAATTTTAATTCAGGATCAGAAAAGGTAGGAAGTCAAAGGAGGTGAAAATAGTTCAGACTGAATAGGGGTGTACTATTTCTTTAGGGAATCTCTCGTTTATGTAACTATATTTACATTTCTCGTCGCTTGGTTGTTTGCAATTACGGTAGGTTTTAAAGCTATTATACTGAACGCGTTGTGCCAGATATAGGATTGGACTCAAATACGTTAGTTTTGTGCTTTCCCCAAAGTACATAAAACACTTTATATCATGCATCTTAACAACATTAAAGGTTTACTAGTATGTAATAGACACTAGATATCAAAATATTCATTTTTGGTTATAACTCGAAAATGTGCATTAATTATGCATATTTTAATTCACAGAGAAAAAATGAAGACAAAGTGCACATTTATCGATGTTTTACGTAAAACGATCAGGAAATATTTCTATACTTAGGGTGATAATAAGATTTCCGGAAGTGACGTACTTACGGAAAGTCCCTCAAGTTTAGCGTATCTGGTGATGAAAGATAATCTAATGATGATTCTAGCGAATTTAAGGCAAAGTTATCGTGCTCATTTTCGTCGTGTGAGGATGGTGAACTCCTAGAAGATGGCGAACGTAATGATTCTTAGGAAATTCTGCTCCTTGAAGTTAGATAGTACCAATTTAAGCTCGAACGAGATGAGAACGTGAACAAAGACCCAAAAGTGAAAATAAGGCATAATGAGGCTGAGCAGTGCTTGGTCGTTTCATTCTGGTAATTACTATTATCATTATGACAAGTATTATTATTATTTTGTTAATGTTATTTCAATTTTATAAAGAAAAGAGAAGGGCACGAATTTGAGCGGGACTTTGACGTCTTCTGGGCAGATTTTAAGGTGGGTGTGGTTCATCTGTAACTAGGCGTATTAAAAGTTAAACATTAAAGGCAGCAAAACAATATGGAAATTGCAATTAAATTCTGTCTGAGTACATAAACATTTGTAGGCAAAATATCCTTACAGTAGTTATGGCACCACTCTCAGGGTCAATTTAAGGACAAGTGATTGCTTTATACACACGTGAAAATCAGACTCAAAATTTCTGTTAGTAAAGTCCTTCTTTTATTGACAAAATGTTTCAGTACTCTCACTTTACTAGAGTGTGGAATTTTCACTAATAAATCCTGATAAAATCATTCCTCCATTAACTTGGAAATTTTCATGAACAATTATTTTCATTTCTTGAACAGATTCCATACCGTGACATTAAACACATATTGCTGCCTGTTCGTGCACACTTTTGATTCATTTCGCTTCCTAACACTGGTTGAAATAAAATATAATTTTATCCTAGAGGCCTTGACTCGGAAAAATGAAACAAATAGCAGAATACTGGGATACATGAAATAACATCACTTAATGCAAATTTAAACATTTGCTGTATATTCTATTTTCAGTCATAGTAGATATATTGATGCATATAGGTGGCAATAAATGTCAATCAACTAATTACTTCCTCCAGTACTGTCATGAATGCTTCAACATAGTCTGAAAAAAATTGTTACCCCAGTAATTAAAGAGACTAAAAAATGTCATCAGCTGCCTATATTCACACTAACAATTTACCAGAGATTTAATGGAATTGGAAACAAGATATATATAATAGTACAATGAATGATTGAAAAATAATAATTTTTTTGCCATATATGATTTTGCTACAAAATATAATCTGTTCGAGTTTTTTGCTAAGTTAGTTTCTCCCATCTGTATGAGTATAGACGTGGGCTGGGAATAAGAGACAGAAATATTAAGGGGGGGGGGCTGTATTCCTAATGATATAGTCACTGTCCAAATCTAAAAGAACTTTAAACATACAACTGTTATATTACCGTATGTGCTTGTATACGAGTTTGATCAAATTGTATCTTTCATGTTAGTAAAACTTGCAATATCTAGATACACTTGGCTACATGTCACACGTCATTATAGTGTGTGGCTCTCATGTTCTCTCTGATCCATTTCTGTATCTGAACATGCCTGTCTAATAATAGGGTCCAATCCACGCTGTGTCTTTATAGTTTTTATGGCTCTATAAAATAGTCTTTCTTTCTCCATGTCGTAACTACTCCTCACTTCATTGTTATAAAGAAAAGAAAAAATATGTTGACAAAATTAATATTACTTATATTTCTTGAAATGTGACTTCTCCTGTACATAGCTTATATGTATTTATCAACATTTTAAAAATACACTTATGCATAAAGTAACATTGAAAAAGCTAATTTACTTTCATGAGTGTCAAGTAGGAATGCTAATGCCTGTGTTCCTTCTCTCTACTTGATAGACGTTTAGTTCATGACCTGTGTAGTAGGTGAAATTTTAGTCATGTGTACTGATCACTGTGGTATTCACACAGATGGGGATTTCTCACGAATATGGGCATCAATTAAATTGCATCATTGCTAAATAATAACAAGTTCACAAATGCTTGGTTAATCGAGTCAAACGCTTACATTGTCATACTACTGGGCTTAGTTAATACAATGTTATATGTTTTGTTTGCTTGTTTGTGTTTTCTTAAGTATCCTATCAGTCTGACATTGAACAGCAATACTGTATGATGTTGCATCTAGTCCCTGTAATAAGAGTATGAAAAATGTGTTTCATGCCTTTGCAGCAGATATGGCAGTCACACATGAAGTCTTTTACATGTCTGAACAATAGTTGACAAATGCACCAAATCTTTTTGCTTACTTTTATAAATAAGGGTTGATCATAAAGTTTGACATATTACCGCAATAAAATTTGCATAATTATTGACTCATATGCTGATACAATTTGTGAAGCCTTAGGAATCCATAGCAACTAAGAAGCTATACAAACATGTAAACAGGGAACTAATGGAAAGTTTACTGTGATATCAAAATGCACCACAGGATATGTCACACTATCCACTGTCTTCGGTTCTCTCTAGTATATATCTTCCGGTTGCTGGTTCTCAAATTTCTCATTCAGTACCTAACAAAAAGATTGGTTTGGATTTTGGTTTGACTCTGACTTGGAACGCCATCCATTGACACAGTGGTGTGTATTCTAGCAAGGTAATGTACTCCCAGTGCCTCAATATCAAGGGTTAATTAGACTTTACAATTAAACACAATAAATACATTTAGTATTTATATTTTGGACTTCTTAGAAAACAGTTTTGTCATTATTATTATTGTTGAACAGATATGAATAAGCATGGTCCATGCACATGTATTTTTTCGGCATGGTAGTAATGGAGGAGTGGACAAAACCAAATTATAGGAACACACACAAACACACACACGTCATGGTAAAGCTGATTCATATAGGTGGTAAGGGTGGGACTATTATGATTTATAAACACCCCCAACTCCCAATAAAATAGCTCTCTCCCGTTGATCGTTCCTTTTGCTAGCTATATTTGTGGCTATGGGGTGAGGCTGATAACCAATAATAAAGCATAATAAAAATGGGTAAATATTTTACCCTCGCTGGCTTTCGCTTCTGTACAAACTTATTTCCGTCTACATGTTGTTAGCCCTGCCGTACGTAACTCTTGGTTTTGTTGATCTGGTGTTCATGGACTCAGTTATCTGGTGAGAGTACACGATTGGTACTGCACTTACCAGGAGTCTTCAGATGATCGCAATACTACGTGACTTTGATTTTAGAGACGTTATCGAAATCGCCATTTCTCAAATGGTCACTGCAGACGAGATAGTCTATCACTTGGTCGGATAACGCACGTTACTAGCTACTGAATGAAACTAATAACGAAAGTAGAAATTCGCCGTTATCTATACCACCTCACTTACACTGTCTTGGTCTCGTTTGCTCAGCCAGCTATCAAGAAGTGTATAATCTAGGGTATTACAGCGTTTCGGGTGAAAACATTGTCGAAGGCTAGTGTTAATCCCTTATGCAAGGATGCCGTGACCGTCAGCTAGGTTATAGTTAGTACCAGCTAGACAAAGGCTTGTATCATTCATACCTAGACGTAAGATATTGGTTCAGATATCAAAGGAAGCCCGCAGGATGAAAGGAACGTGTTCTCATTCGTCCCCACTTGGACAGACAGAGAGAGGACATTGACCATTAAGTTTGATTGGATCAATCCAATGCATAATCCAATCGGAATAAAGATAGAGAGCGTGGTTAAAACTTAGATAGGATTTATTTATTGTTGTATCTATAAGAGTAATTAATACCGTGCTTTTATTATGTTGTATTTAACCATACAAGAACGTATGCGTATTTCGGCGTGAATGAATGCTTGACCGAAGATTATGTAATAGCCGTTATCTGAGATGATAGGCTGAGTGTAGTGTAAGATATGAGCGCTGAGGAAAAATATTGTACCGTCTTTATTTTTCACAGGAAGCGCCTCGGAGGACACAACTTCCGGTTGAAGTTGAGTAGACCCGAGTATCTAAGTAGGGAGACGGAAGTGAGACTGGTAGAACAGTAGTTGTTGACAAAGTGTAGTGTTGGCATTGAGAAGGTGGATAGAAGGTGGACGAGGAGGAAAAGTAGTACGGAGGAGGAAATAGAGGAAGAGTAGAAGGATTGTTTGAGAAGAGGAGTCAAAGAGAAAGAGGATAAGGAATTGGAGGGAGTCATGGAGGAAGAGAAGGAATTATGAGATTGGAGAGAAGAATACACAGATGAGTAGAACACAATTACAGGTGGAAATCTCTCACACTACGAATCAAGTGATGTGATATGCTACTAAAGGATCGAACGAAAGAGGTGTACTTGGGAAATTGTTATTAAATTGGTATCATCGAATTCCATCCCTTTTTGTATATTCAGTCATTTAACCGTCGGCATTGCTGACTGGGGGCTCAAAGCTAAACATCTAACTTTCACTAATTTAACATCAAACCAAAAGCAAGCCTGGGTGGGACTTCTACAATAATTTAAATGAGATATAGGAAGCTCCCCACTCCCAATCCACCACAACCGAGGCCCTACAGTGGGGGCAACCTTCACAGTCTTACGGAAATTGCCGAGCGCGAAATCGGCTAAGAGCGCGTACTGCCGTGTGCGACAAAAATCGATGTTTTGTAGTCATTTTTTCATTAATTATGAGGTAATTTACATAATGCCTTTAAAAATCACATCCAGAAAATTAAATGTATCACAAAGTCGGTAAACTTCGCCTACAATGCGTGCAGTTTCATATGTTTGATATTATATGTGTGAAAATATCACTTTATGTGATTACGCTTGGTCCATGTAAGCCCATAAAATCATTAAACACGATCCTCTTTACTGATTGGCTGTGATCGTGGGAAAAAATGTTTTTAAACCCGCCTTCTGGAATCTTTTGCTTTGAATGAACAAATTTTGTCGGCCATTTTTTTTTAAAACTCGCCTCGCGAAAGGAAATTGAGGAAAAATTATCTCGGCTGTCTGAGTATGGATATGCTGCCCACAAAGGGGTTTGTTATGTCATGTTTGATATCATCATAAGAAAAATGGCGTAATGCTACAAGACAAGAACTGCTTGTAGGGTTTTTCCGGAAAGACGGGAACATGTGAGATTGGGTGGGGTGGATTGGAGTTGGGGTGGGGGAGGTAAGTTAAAATCTTCCTACACAACTGTATATGCTTCATCATTATTTGATCAGAATGCAAATCCATTTTAAGATGCAACACTTCTAATCCTAGCAGGAGAAACATAACAGTTTCTTCGTCTGTTAAGAACTGAACTCATTTGGATATATTCTGTCTATTTGTTTCCTTTAAAGTACAAATAAATTGGGAATACTTTACATCTTTCGGTACCTCGTTTCAAAGTTTAATTGAGACTGGTGAAAGTAATTAACCACATATTTTAGACTACAGAAAAGTACAATAAAATTAGAGCTGTTTATCAGGCTACCTAGCGCCTAATTTCCCGTCAAATTACTTGAACCGTCCCAAATTATACACCATATTATAGACCTAAAAAACCATGGCTGTATGTGTGTGTGTATATATATATATATATATATATATATATATATATATATATATATATATATATATATATATATATATATATATATATATATATATATATATATATATAATATATATATATATATATATATATATATATATATATATATATATATATATATATATATATATATATATATATATATATATATATATATATATATATATATATATATATACATACAGAAGAGCGGCGTTGAATGTAACTATTCAATGTAAATATTTATATATATTCAATGTAAATATTTATATATATATATTCAATGTATGTATGTATATATATATGAATATATATATATATATATATATATATATATATATATATATATATATATATATATATATATATATATATATATATGTATATATATATATATATATATATATATATATATATATATATATATATACAGAAGAGCGGCGTTCAATGTAAATATTGTTGTTCTCAGTATTCATATAACTGTGATGCCTTCCGAATCAGATCGTCCATGTGGTTACACTTCAGCATGTTTTCTTCACAAGTGAGACCTACATCAATATGGTTTATGGCACTTCGGTGCATTTCTGTAATTCTGTAATTCTAGTGGGCCAAAAGATATTAATTTATACATATGAAAGTTGTTCTTTCTAAGTAAATGAATCATATGCAAAGTATAATTAGGAACATGTCATCATTTGAATTATATTTATAGCCTTTTCATTTTTACCGGTTTCTTCCTCCACCATTAATACTGGTCGCCATGTATAGCCTATCGTGTGCTGAAAAATGGCGTTAAGCCTCAACATTACAACAATATCAATAACAAAATAGTACTAATATCGGAAAAGCAACTAGCTGAAGAAGATTCAAATTAAAGTGCAGCAGAAATTATTTCAAAATAATCGATACGTGACTGAAACTACCTCGTAGCTGTTAGACGGCATTTGATATGGCTCGTTGGTCAAGCCCACAGCACTTGATAGTCATCAGGAATCTCGAGCAAACGTGTTATTCCTGGTTTGCATAACACTCTGTTAAAACTCTACTGTTTCTCAAAAGGCAAACTAGGTTTATATTATTAACTGCACCCAACATTAAATCTACATGGATTGCCATTAATTTGCTTCCCACGTGAATAGATAATATTGAAAGTCGCACCTAAAATGCAATTTGCGTCTTCTTTGTCAGAAGAAAACCTTTGATATATCTTAATCATTTATTTATGTAAAACACCTTTTATGTAAATGTCCATGAGAATAAAGAAGTTACAGTCTTTGATTGCTGGCTTTGTAAATTTGGGCTGGAGAAACACTTTGTTTATCTGCTGTAGTACAGAAGTGTAGCTATCTTTGACCACTGAAATCATTATCTTAGTCGGTAGGTAATAATGTGAATTATGCTAATGGATTAATGTACTTGGTAATGATTATCATAAAAGAATTGAGAAAATATACATATATGATTACAATGAAGTAGCTGTCTGCTACATAGACAGAAACCGATCTTAGCAGAATGTGTTTCACGCATGTCTCCAACAATGTGAACGAAAGACTTTTTGTTTACAGAAACCATGGTGAATGGATAGGCATATGTCAATGATACTGAGTCACAATATTTGAGGTTATAAAACAAGTAAAGTGATATTGTTGTCGGCAGTATAGCAACCGTACTAAAGTGCAGACATATCGTGGTTACTAAGCAAAGAACCAACAATTTTTTGCTGACACGAAAACGCAATTTGAAATATCACAGTACTCCTGCTGATATATATATATATATATATATATATATATATATATATATATATATATATATATATATATATATATATATATATATATATATAATTTGAAATATCACATAACTCCTGCTACTATATGTATATATAAATTCAGACCACACACACACACACACACACACACACACACACACAAAGGTTTAAATGAAATTTAGTCCTTACTTTACACCCTGAGCAAGCGATTCGCTACATCAAGGCAACATAACATGTTCATATTAATGTAATGCGTGATTACCTATGCAATATTGAGGTGTTTCATCAACAAAAGGAGAAAAACGACGTACAATTATTTTCATCACCACGCAAACATGACCGGCTAAGCAACATAACCATACCATTTACATCGTTGTTATTATGTGACACCGTCAAGAATAAGCATGACAGGTATCTATGAATAGAGAAATTACGGTAAAATGAATGGATATGCTTATATCGATCAAACGTTTGATATTTAAATAACTATTAAGTTTCTGTATATATTTCGGTGATGATTTTTCTTTCCAAAATAAACAATTTTATGTCTATATCTGCTTGAAAGTATATAATAACTATTTTATTGCGTCTTCACTGAAAATTAATCGTGTACACTGATTGTTAATGTTAGCCGATGAAAGCTTCTCAGACGCCATAAAACAATTTGACCTAGAGAATACATCTAAGAAGAAGTTAATATGTTATAGAAGTTGTTTTCATACAGATTTGATCTAAATCTTTACCGTTGTGGGTAAAAAAAAATTGGAAAACATGATGTTCTCGGTTGGAGGAAATGTTCCGTAAAAAAAGAAATCTTTAAAATTAAAACTTGAGCAATGTGCAAGTAACTTGGATTTCTAGCAATCACGATACTGGCCGATTATCAGGAATGTTGATCTGCAATTTTGTGTAGAGGAGATTATTTTAATTCTCTTGATGTTTTCCAAACCTGTATGATAACAAATGCTTCGTTCTTAAAAGAAAAATAAATAGTTCACTAAAATGTACGTTTTACTATTCCCGTTTTAATTTATAATTTTTTTAATGGATTTATTTCTCTTTTCTAGCAAGCAATGAATAAGGGAATACACTTAGCACGGTTAACTGGTGGAAAAATCAAGTCAAATCTATATTACCCCCATCATCAAATTATCACACATTTTTTAAAGGTTCATTATAAGTTTTAATCATTTATGTTAGTCACAATCTATATATCTTTTTAGCAATACTTTAAGACCAGTCTCTGTTTACAGCCCACTGTATTGTAAATAATTTTCTATTTTTAACCTTCCTACTTATAATTTTTAATCCATCAATCATCAGACATTTTGTAACCAATAGTTTACAACCGTTACGTTGCATATCCCTTGTTTATTTGAAAAAGCCGTAATGAGATTTATAAGTTTTCACTTAAGCGACTCAAATAATGACAAATCCAGACACAGATAAATAGTAAGATAGCTCTAAATGTGGCTTTCTATCGTAAAGACTTCGGCTTGACATATAGCAACATTAATTTTAAGACCCCCTCCCCCCTCAAAAAAAGCGCATGAGTTGCTTAATATTTGTTTCGCATTTGTCTCAGCAAAGTTAATATCTATTAGTTTAAACACTGTAAATATTACAAAGCCAATTGTACAGTTTACTGTCTCGGTAGAAGTTGACTCTCGGGACACTTTTGATGAATAGAGTACGACATTTTACGTCGAGTTTGTCTGGAACATGAGAAATAATCATCGTTAGTGCGAGAACAGGTCTAGAACAGACAGGAATGAATTAAACCCCAACTCTCCACTTCGGTGCCACATGTACAAGCGATTAATATGTAAATGTCAATTTTTTAATGTAAAATTCAACCCAGGAAAGTCCATGGTATTTATTGGAAAATTAAAAATGTGAAAGTACATTTCGAGGATTGTTATGTCTCCATCACCTTGTGCTATATATAGTCCATTATATTTCTTTACAAATTTGTATTCATGTGAAAGAATTGTTGGTGATGGCTACAATATAATAATATCATCCAAAATATGTGCCATTATCTTTCATCTGTATCACTGTCAGCATGTAATGCATTAACCATCATTCAGTCGGACAGCGAGTGATCACAGCAAGTGCGTCTTCTAATAATTAAACTGTATTTTGTACTGTCCATGCATACTAGTTGTCATATCTATCTATCTATCTATCTATCTATCTATCTATCTATCTATCTATCTATCTATCTATCTATCTATCTATCTATCTATCTATCTATCTATCTATCTATCTATCTATCTATCTATCTATCTATCTATCTATCTATCTATCTATAGGCTGCAGTCGACAGAGAATCAAGGCTAAGTAAGCGACACGAATGCTTTGCTGTTATTATATCACATTTTCCCTGTGCGTTACCATTAAAACTCTCTCGCTTGCAAGTATATTCATTTCCATTTTTAAAGGTATATTGTTACAAGTCTATGGTTTTAAAAAATATAACTGAAAAGAGTGACAGGCAACAAGCTTTGTAAAATCATCAAATAATTTCCAAGAATTACAGACACGTCATAATAATTTAAAGTCCTGAATAAAATTCAGTAGAAGTCTAAAATAAATCCAAACACTGAAGACGATGGTGTGTCGGAGCTAGCTTATAGTTGATACGTCCACAGTCGTTTGTTGAATCATAGTAATATAAATCCAGATTTGAATTCACTATAAATTCAAGTGAATGTCTCTGTCCATAAATTTTATCAGAGCACTTTCGTATTTCCAGAAAAAAAATAATCAATTGAATTTAACAATCAGAAGAAATCAAATTTCCAGCACAAAAATTAAATACTGGATACAACATATAATGCGGTTTGAAAGTGCCAGATCTTAAAGCACTACTACAAATATCCTCTCAGTTACAAGATTATATAGTTCTCAACTTGCCCTCAGGCCACAATTAGCATTTTATGAAGAAGAAAAATCACACTATTACTTAATGGAATATAACTTTCTAGCATGATGCTGATGTTTACAAAAAGACATAACCTGAATTATGTAAAATACACTAACGAAATTTCAAAACCTAAGTCTATCCTAACATGAGTCTATCCTAAAATTATATATATATATATATATATATATATATATATATATATATATATATATATATATATATATATATATATATATATATATAAACAAGACTTTTAAAATAAAATATAAAGTTCAAATAATTCACAGGATAAGTCAGAAACAAGCAACATGAGTCTATTCTAAAATTATATCTTGTTTGTGTGTGAACCACTCAAAATCGCAACATAACAATTTGTCGAAAGCTGTGGATTGGACATAAATACATACTCTTCATATCGATGCCACGAGATAGACATCAGTATAGAGGGTTGATTCTGCTATATTAATCAGGTCTACTTGTGAGCTAATAAGTTCTTTAGTGATCCTAGAATTTTATTCAGAAATAAAATATCCCAAATGAATATCATTGAGTTTTACTTTTCAGCAGCTTTGTCTTTATTATATTCATATCCGTTATACGTTTTACAAGATTTTTTCCTTATTATCCTCGTAATAAGTTGACCATTGGATCGGGGAACCATCGCAAGGTCACCTTACAAATCAAACATTTTTTGTTTTCAGATAAACTATGAATAATAAATATAATCTATATTAGAAGAAAATGAAAACACACACACACACACAAACATACATGCACACATGCATATAGCACGCAATCTCGTTAGATACTCAATCTAAATAAATTAATACATTTAGGTGACATAGGTTTTTAAAAATAGTGTTTTGTTCCTGTTTACCATCCAATGAGATAATAAGTTACTTATTCATCTGTTGTCATACGTTTTACAAGATGGATTCGTAATTTTACCTAATTAAAATTATTCTTAGGCATCACGCGATTTATGAAATATATTGGAAAAACGATTCCCATCTCTACGAATAACATTTTATTCTAGAACTCCAGTTTCCTGTATACATGTGTGTGTGTTTGTGTGTGTGTGTTTGTGTGTGTGCTACGTAGTCAGATATAGTTTGCATTATAAACACATATCTTATTCATGTGATCATACGGAATCTTTTTTCTTCATCCAATCCCCAAAGAGTTAATCTTGTCACATATTACTAATTTAAGTTTCCAAAGCTTTACCAGTGCATTGTGTTAGTTGTTAAATGCTGAGTATGTGTAGGTGTGTTTGGATTTTTTAACGTAGCTGTAACAATTTTAGTCATATCTGAAAGATGTCTGCAGTGTGGAATTAAAGGTGATGTCTAGCTCCGTTTCATCGTACCGCAGACATTTAGCATCATGTCCCGCCCAGTCACATTATCCTGACACCAGATCGAACACTAACCTCCTAATGCTGAGTATCAGATGCTAGTATTTGACTCAGTTGGGATTCGAATCCGCGACCTACTGCATCCGAGGCGGACGCTCCAAACACTTAGGCCACTGAAACAGTATTGTGTCATGAGTTATACCGACTCAGAGGATTGTGCTTCTGTTCCAGTGCAATTAGAGACCTTAACATCCAGTGTACAATGATGTTGAATCGATTTCAGATCTATTATAATAATCTGACATTCCAATATCATGGTCATGGTGGGGTCTAGATACAGTCAGAAAAGAAAATCATTGAACCCCATCAACGTAGGAATATAGGGTAAATTTTGTTGGAAAAAACATAAAGCATTTATATGCCATAGATAAGTTAGACCGCCGTGTGTGTGTGTGTGTGTGTGTGTGTGTGTGTGTGTGTGTGTGCGTGCGTTTTATTTATTTTGAAGAGAAACATATCCATATGAGCACTACCTAGTGGGAAAAGACAGCAGACGGTCAAGTTAGGATTGAGGGCCCTGCAGAGAGAGAGAAAGAGAGAGAGAGAGAGAGAGAGAGAGAGAGAGAGAGAGAGAGAGAGAGAGAGAGAGAGAGAGAGAGAGAGAGAGAGAGAGAGAGAGAGAGAGAGAGAGAGAGCAACGATGACATGTTACCAACAGTGATTTGGCAAGGACCGGAAGCAGCCAAGTCATGCTGAAATGCCAGCAATCTGAGTCTGATTATTCATTCGGTTCAATGATTATTTCTCTTAGAAATAGAATTAAAAAATTTATGCGTTAAAAATCAAAATCACACATAATTCTTTTCATCTCTACCTTCACCGCACGGACGTCTCTATGTACTGATTCGCCAAAGTTTACATCTTCCGGTATCATCAGTCTTTTACTCTTAATACCCATCAACAGACAATGAAAAGCATTTGCCATTAGCTACTTATTCTAAATAAACTTTTTGTAGGTATGCTTACATAGAATATAGATTGAATTTAATTATGAGCATGGGAACCATTCTAGTTGTATTTTCGTGTGTTAGAAGGCACTTCCGCAAAACTAAAATATGAATCAAATTAAGAAGACACATTTTACAAGATGGTACTATGTTCAGTTCTGATGGAATTCACGACTGTGACTAAACGTGAATGTTAAATGAATGTTATTAAGCAATATGCTTAATATTAATCAATACAACCTGTATTCATACATATATCCACCGATTCTACGGTGTTTCGACTAAGCCACATATACGGAAAGAGCTGACACTATTTTTGTACAATTAATTATTTTTATGTCAGTGGTGATTTATTTAGATTTTTTGTATATATGATTACTTTATATTTTGTTGTTTTGTATATGACCTTTGAACACTGTTTTTCGTTGCACATTGTAGTTGAAGACATGGGTGCTATAGAAATCAGAAGATCAGGATTCATTTAAGTGTGGCGTGTGGCTTACATAAAGAGAAAATAATGGACCAGAATCTTAAATTTGTACCTTTTGCCTGGAACCCTTTATCAGGACACAATTAAAGTGGTTAGAAATTTAAACTGACGATTCATTCAAACTGAATTACCAACTGTGGTACTATTAATATATCGCGTAGCATGTACAGAAAGACACATTAGCCGACAATACGAATATTCTGGCCTCTTCTCTTTTGGGGGACATCCTAATGTTTGGGGTAATCATTATGTCAGTATTATTGTTATTACCAACATAAATGGAGAATTGTGTTATTGTTTTATTATCAGATGCAGCTTATAGCCAATACAAGCATTCGTACATTTTTGTAATGCCCTAGTGTCAATATTGTTCAGTAGTGAATCCATTTTATTTGCGAATAGAGTGTGCAAATACTAGCTAATGTTCCATTTTTCCAAGTTTTAGTCAAAATCCACTTCTTCTTGCTACTAAATGGATTATTCAAAAATTTCAGTGACATTTTCCTACATAGTACTCCATAATGTTGTACGTTGCATCAAAGTATGTGGACCAAAAGGTATGAAATTGTTTTTATACTATTATTTCACACACTCACTGCTGAATGGTGCATGATACTTCAAAGAAATGGGCCAGCACTATTACCATATATTTCAGCCATTTATTCAAAAACAGAATACAATCACCTACCCACCTGTACTGATTTGTGCATCACCAATAGCTCTTAACACAAAAGTTTCAATGGATGATTAGACGTTTCTTTCTTTATGTTTTCAAGACATGTATAGTCGTGTTGAACCCAAAGCACACCAAACAAGTCTAGCCAGTGTATTTCAAGGTTAACTTATTTGTACATCACGCCGTCTTCCTGGACTCTTGACCCAGTAATATTGTGTTGGCTGTGTGGAAGCCATGTTGACCAGACACAGCGTCATGAGATCAGAATGGTAAATGTACTAATAACATGTAACAGTCTGCGTGAAATTAAAGCCAATAAGTGGTTCTTCAGCTGACAGAAACTAAAGCAATATAAAGATTCAGTTTATAACAGTACAATAAAGCGACTTAATGTCCATTATTTGAACTATATACTTTCATATCTTCATGTCTGTTATACGAACAAATTATAAAAGGATATAATGTTTTGTATGAACAGAACAGTATTAAGATTACGTATCTTTTGTGTTATGCAAATTACATTACGTCCGTTTTGTGAATACAATATTATTATAAATACTTGCCTTGTGTAAAAAGCAAGGTCTCGCAATTTCATGTATTCAACGTGCTGTCACAGTTTCATATATATGTAATGACTGTATTATAATAGTGTGGTTTATGCTTGTCGTTTCCACTGGATAGTGAACAGGTAATATCTCACTACTGTAAGCAAAAGTTCTAGTCTTGGCTGGAACATCTGCGGATATGTGAGAAAACATTGCAATGGCTTCGCGCAGATCGGTGGTTCTTCCCGGGTTCTTTCTCCATCAAAATATACTGGCCACCATGTATAGCCTCTAGGATGCAGAAAATGACTTAAACCTTCAAAATAAAACTTTACCAGTGTAGATAAATCCAGCAATCACGTGTGGAACATATCTCTAAACTTCATTTAGAATTCAGCATATAATGCATGACGAAATGTATGTTGCGCATTTAGATCATTTGTAGAAAGTATATAAATTCTGTAGCAGATCCAAATTGATTGAATTGGCTTCTGGCAGAGAATTGCGCATGATAGAAAGTCTCTCTCTCTCTCTCTCTCTCTCTCTCTCTCTCTCTCTCTCTCTCTCTCTCTCTCTCTCTCTCTCTCTCTCTCTCTCTCTCTCTCTCCGTAACTTGGTTGTCTGCTGTCCTTTTCCACTAAGTACTAAGCACTGCACATATGGATCTATTTTTCTCTTGAAATAAATAAAACGAACTCTAAATATTTGTCAGGTTTTTCTTTTCGAACAATATTCCCACTCTTGTTATATCAGATACTGTCTATCCTAAGTCAAAAGAACTAAGCTAATGAGGTCAGTTCGAAACCTGATACATATGCACACAAACATATTCTCATGGAACTAAATATCTTGCTAGCAACTTGTCGCATTGGTAACTGGAACCATTACATAACTATACCTCCTTGAAAGCTATTTCGTTTTATTGTGGGTTGCAAAGAACAGACTGACACAGGCCGATTTTCATTGGTTAAGAGAATCACAACTTAATTATGCAATGAATTAATGGACTTCATGTCTTGTCGTAACTATATTTCTTGCTAATTATTAATTAAATAAGAAGGATAAGAAAAATTAATTCTTAGCATACATGCGACATATAATTTTAAACATAAGATGAATTATTTATCACAATTCGTATCAGAGTAATGCATGAAATTCCTACAATACACGATTTGTATTACCTCTGAAAAAGATAATTTGAAACAATTCATATATAACCTGAGTCATGTAACATTGGAGACAAATGGTACAATACTGAGACAAATGTGTACTCTTAACTGTAGCACACCTGACAGGAGGTGCTGTTTGGGTTTGTTTGATCAAAAGAGGAACGTCCTGCACTTCTGAGATTTACTCTCTTCGAACTTTAGCACTGCGTCTACAATTTTCATTGAGCTGAAAGCATATAGCTCCAGTATGGATGAGATTGCCCTATGTAGAGCGATCCTGTACGAGATCTTCCCAAGCTTAAGGGTCAATAATGAAGCATGGACTAAGGAAGCTTTTGAAGCACTTCTCCTGTGCACACTATGATCGACTTCTCTCCTTCAGCTCGTCGTGGAACATCTTTCGTAGTCCCTTGTCTGACATTCTGTCAAAGTGGTCTTCCCATTTATGTTGCTTTTTCATCAGCTTAGAGGGAATGCTTGACATAATTGTCTGTGTGAGATGCTCTGTATTTGGAATACTGACCTGCCGTCTTATTCTCTTTAGTGTGCTCAGGTTGTTCATGTGTGAATCGTTAAACTGTTTGGCACGACGTCTGTATATCGTCTAGATTTCGCACGCATAAAGGATGGCCGGCAATACGATGGATCAATACTTGTAGACTGATGCACCTGCGTTCACACGAATTTGCGCGTAGTATGCCAAAGACCACGAATGCTGTAGCAATTCTGGCATTGGTCTAATAATGGATGTGAACAGAACTTGTACTGCCGAGATAGGAGAATTTGACAATAGGTGTGACAATTTATGGTGATGGTAGGCTCTATTTTTAAGGCGTTTGCCTCTCTCTTTTCGATACTGATTGTGGTAGAGAAATTGTCACACACTGAAGAGAAATGGTTCGTACTCTGTTCGCATGTCAGACTCCGATTTGACATTCAGAAAAAGGTTATCAACAAACAGATCACGAACAGTCACTTCCTTTAATTTGGACATCGTTTATCGTCTCCTAATATAGAAGAACTTGCCGTTAGTTTGGTATCTGATGTTGAAACTATTATCACAGTCATTGAAGGCACCAGTAAGCATGTGTAAAGGGGGTGGGTTAAAACATTAAATCCGTCTCCTCTCGACATGCTTCCTACGTCTACTACGTGTGCTTTGTTGTTTTGTTTTCGACCCTTCACTATTCCGATCTCTCGCACATGTGGATTTTAACCTTAACTAGTCGGGTTTCTTGACTTATCTCCTCTTAGAGTATGAAGATGTTCCTTACATATAAAGCATGCCTCACACTAGACACATTCCAGGCTTGGCCATCCTGTCCGTACCTTCTCCTGACGATGAAATGGTGAATGAGATGCCCGTGCTTGGATAGTGGGAACATCCATCTTGTTCAAGTTTGGCATGCGGCAGACTGTGCTGGTGATCAGGAGGTCGTGTTGAGCGTATTGCCGCAGTAGGTGGAATGTTGTGTTGATGCATTTATCAAATATATTTTAGAACAATGACTCTTGGCCATATACGGTGATCCTTGCCAACTCTAGCCCTGAATGCACCAGGGATGATGAGCTTGTCTGTCTTCATTACGTCTACAATAACTCTTACTTACATTTTGCCACTGACCTCGCCAGGGATGGTTTCATAGGCGTTGATGATAGCTGAATTTAATTTTCTAGACAATATAGAGGTGTTATTTGCGTTAGTCCTATCATTCATGCTCGTTGTGATGTTTATGAACCTTCTGATGAGCTGTTATTTGATATTCAAGCACACACTAGCTTCACGCCGCTTTTGTTTACTTCCATCACTCAAATAAATGTGTAACCGGCTCCGAAGTGGTCTAGTTGTGCTGCTTACTTTAGGGACGTCTAACTCAGGACTGCTATGAGCATGATGAATCTGGCCAGTTATCTACCACCTCTACTTGATCTTCGCACTGGTTTATTTATTGATGAAATATACATTATTGCAAGCACGTTCGATGCACCGATTTCGAGTTCCGTCCCCTTTGTCTTCTTGTTAGAATTTAGACATCTAATATAGGATCACCGTTCGCCATGGTATGCTGATCAGGGATAAGGTAAAGCATGCTATGTTTAGGACACCTTTTCTAGTCCCATCCTCATGCTATGTGAGTAATGGAATTCAAGTTTAAAAAGAGCCGCTCCGTCAGCCAAATGCTACAGAGTTGAATTGCTGTTTTCGTCAAGCGACAAGCGAACCTATAACCTGATCCATTTATATGTTTATCTACAGCTATAACTCCCATTGTATAAACTCCTGGTGCTCTGCAGCTTTTCCATCGGAGTGGACTTGAAGGTATCTATTACTTGCGCAAGCTGGATTTATGGGACGGAGAGTTGTTGTCCAGTCATCATCACTATCTCATAGAGGCCCCTCTGCATACAGTGGCACGACAATGTCAAGACGTCTGTAGACGAGTTCGGATGCATTTTATGGCCACCTGCTCATACTATATTGAATTGATGCCCAGTACTATCTACATAACTCTTGCCATCTACGTTCACAGACCATGGATAAGCATATCTGATCGGCCGCCTGATCCACAAAACATGATTTTTCAGAGGAAAACAAGTGTAGGTGTGCACTATGGGTCATATTCACCTGTATTATGGTCTACTGTAATATACGGTAGCAGGCGCAATCTGACATGACTAATAATGATAAACGAATAGACTGGAGTTTTATTACTGGTCCCAGTCTTGCGATCTTCATTCTCACATGCTGCCAATCTGTTTTAATGTGTCGTTTCATTTTTCGCCTCAACATTTAGAATGACATGTCGTTAAAGTTAACTGTCCGATTGATAAAGGTCTGCTGACTTCAGTCATTTGGTCTGAGGCAAACTGTGCTGCGTAATCTGAGAGAAATTCTCCAGGTCTCCAGCTGCAAGCGGGAGTCTCTGGGAGTCAGTAGTGTAGTTTTCAGGGGTCAGTATATAATCGAAGCACTTTGAGTTTTATCAGTATCATGGACTTATGAAGCATTAAGCTAACATCACTCATATCCTAAAGTGAAACAGTTATTTTCATCCAGTTTTCCACAATTCGTTAGCTTAGGAGCAGCTGACCCTACATAGAGAGCATATTTTCCAAGATCCTTACAACAGTGTGGAAACTTAAATATCAGTAACGAACAGGTAAAAATAGGCTGATCTAAAACATCAATGAGTACATAAATAGCTTCGAGGTTTATGCACAGATCATAAAGTGTTTTTGGCCAGCGATTCGTGTCATTCGCATTTATGATAAAGCTGTATAAAACGTGGCTACAAAACACATCGAAATATGAGATGCTTGCATGATCAAATAACTTATCAGATGCACATAGGCCAATTACAGATTAAAGATAGCAGGGTCAATTACAGTCTTCATGAGCCTTCCTGATCATGAAACATAAGATATTAATTAGAAATAAAAAACGGTAATTTCTCTATCCCAGTATTTATCTGATATTCCCAATATCACCCCAAGGGTGCTCTTTTTTGTTGATAAGCAACTTGCAATGATATACTTTTTATTTTATCATTAAAGCACATCTTGTTAAATCTAATGAGACTTTATATAAGCAGTCGCTTTCAAGGTACTTTCAGACGGTTTGACAAAATCGTTTATAAATTTGCTTTGCATGTGTTTCCCTAAGGTTACATTCCGGTCAAGGGAGAGAGTCGCAAAGAAGTGAAACGGCGCGGGCTATGTTTTAAAAGAATAACTATTTCAGGGCCTTCTATTACCTTAATACGGCCTTATGTCAGACCCATTGTTGCATTACTGCGTTCAAATATCTAACAAAGAAATTATTTTTGCTTTCTTTCGATCGTATTAAACCTTCCGTTAGGATTGCTTGACTAACTTTAAAGTAGTGTATTTTCGTGTACGATCTGTGTATTGTTGCTTTCATCAAGCAACTGCATTATATATAAAAATGCAAATAATTTAGTCATTTCCTTTGGTATGACCGCTACGGTGGCGAAGTGGTTTGAGCATCAGCCTCAGATACATTCCATTGCGGGATCAAACCCCGGCTGAGTCATACGAAACAAACACTTATAAAAATAGTACAAGCGCCTCGCTTGGCGCTTAGTATTAAGAAGTTAGTGTTAGGACCTGGTGTCAGCATAATGTGGTTGAGTTGGACATCATGCCAAATGTCTGCGGCATGACGCCACCGTGCTAGACATCACTATACACTGCCACACTGCATACATCGTAGCGATATGACTGAAAAAATTGTTAAAGCTACTTTAAAAATCATAATCACAGCAGATAATAAAGACAATACATACAATAAATACACAAAATATAAGATAAGTTTTCTTAAATTTATCATCCACTCTTAGTATCACTATTACACTTTTTTTAAAGACTCCTTGATTATACTCCTCATATTATAAGATATCGTCACTGGAATTTAAATTACAATTGCAAATGAGACCAGGCAATAGGTCTCAGGAAACAAATTATTTTAAGAGCTTCAGGACTCTCGTTACTAAAGGTATGGATCAGCGAGAACCAGTCTATAAATGCATTGGCGCACTAAGGGTAACTGACGTCCGAGGAGATGATGACGACCCGAAGAGGTTTTCGCAGCCCAAGATATATGGAGCTTTGGGTCACTTTCTTCCACCCACCCCCTCCGGTTAGTTCGTTACTGTGGAAATGGGTACAGATAAATTAGTGTATATATAGGTTTGAAAGCAGCAAAGAAAACAATTTTGTCAATCGAGAGTATCAACTTTAGTTTGGAACCATTTTTCTGTATGTTTATGTAGTTTTGTGAAACATGGACACTCACATCAGATCTACACAAAAGGATTCCGACCTTCGAAATGAGATGCTGCCCCAAAATCTTGGGCATCTCAAACATTGACCATTTTACCAACAAATAAGTCCACAACAGGATCCAACGAACCAACAGACCCTATGAAGACCTCTTGACCACTATGAAAAGGCAAACTGAAGTTGTACGGTTATATCTCAAGATCATCTGGACTGACAATAACAATCTTGCATGGCACAGTGCGAGGGTGAAGAAAAGAGGTAAACAGAAAAAGAGTTGTGAAAACAACATTAAAAAGTGAACGGGCATATGGCTGTGGAGATTCCAATATATATATATATATATATATATATATATATATATATATATATATATATATATATATATATATATATATATATATATATATATATATATATACAACCGTAATTACCAAACAAATTAATGCAATGTTTTACAGAAGACGTCAATGGTACGCTGAACCTAACCATGTCCTGAAGTCAGGTGCATTTTTAAATTTTTAAAAATATTACTGCATTATGCAAACCTATGTATTATCACTACATTTAAGTGAATTTTAATGCCTTTTAACCCTTCATTAAATAATTGTAACTCTAAAGCATAAAGTACTCGCTTATGTAGATCTATTGCTCATTTTGTGCCCTAAAATTTACCGCAAAGCTAAAATATTCTGCAGATGTACCTGAGAATGACATATATAGATTCGAAGTACAACTAATCAAAAACAAGCTAGATGTGATTTATTACTTGTGTTGAGAAGAAATTTCGTTTCGCTTCCTGTTCGGCAACTAACCACGGTTGACTTTAGTTTTTTATAAAAAAGGACATACTCGCCAATAAAAAAGTATGCTATTTCACTTAAAATTATTTACCTTGTTGCAGATTTTTAAAACTTTTGTATTAACAATATCAAAAAAACGATTTTTACTTCTTTGTAAATAATAAACACACCTTATGTAATCTTTAATAATTAGAGATTGTAATGTTCATTAAAGGTAAGGAGAGAGAGAGAAAGAGAGAGAGAGAGAGAGAGAGAGAGAGAGAGAGAGAGAGAGAGAGAGAGAGAGAGAGAGAGAGAGAGAGAAAATATTACAACTCTGAATTCCTGAATGGAAGGTAAAATATGGTAAGCATACTATTTAATGGGATTTAAATCTTGTAACCTATTTCATTAATCTGTGGAACATTACCTGCAAAAAAAGGGAATTAGCGGTTCAGTTTATATTCTTCATAATATTATTTTTAATTAAGAAATTAGATACAATAGAAAAAAAACTTATGCAACTTGAATAAGAAATTTGGAGAACACAAATACGAAGCATGTTTCTAGCAGATAACAAACGTTGTTCAAGCCTTGATTTATAGATATTTATAAGCATATCTTGGTCATGAAATCAAGTAAACATATCTTATATCAGTTTTAGCCATCAACCAGGTTCCATTTATGTGTCTGTTTCGCAACTGATGTGACTGGATGATTTACATTGATTAGGTTATCGTCAAGTTGATAGCAATTCTACCACAAGACGCCAGAATGCTTAGTCGTTCAAGATTCCTTTGAGGCTGTTTGTGAATACAATGTCAGTAAAAATGATAACCCTTTCACCTGCATCACTCTAAGTTTAAATGCTTTTTCTCCCCCTTCTCCACCACCCGCCCAATTAGATATGTATATTTTCTATAACATATTTTGGGATGAGAAGGAAAAAAAAATCAAATTTTATGTATGTTAAAATATGAAAGTCTATGGAGACTGATTATTTATCCCTACGTGTAGAAAGAATCTTTCATCTGATTCTGTTGAAGTCTATTTTACATTTATTTTCGATTTATACGTTTCGTCCTAGATTGTGTAAATATACAAGAGACTATAGGCAGTAAAATGTGTCAAGTTAAGTAATGTAATTGCAAATTAGATCGCATCCACATTAAAAGCAATTCCGAGTTGGTATGACACATTTCAGCAACTTTGGAAATATGTATGGATTGTTTAATTAAAATGTATAAAAATACTTTTCTTCGTCAATAGTAAAGTAAATTATGAATCAAAGGAAGTGACAAGCAAATAAACAAACTTATCTATTAGCACTGGAATGCTGTCTAATGCATGAGTTTTGATTCACTATCTCTGTGCTAAGGATAATATATTTTAGGACTAAACCTCTTCCTACACGTGTAAAAGAAAATTTCATCCGATTCTATTGAAGCGCCAGAAATCTATATTAATATTAATCTTCGACATTTCTATCGCAGTCAATTGAACTTTTTTCCATTGATGTACACACTGACATATGTATGTATGTATGTATGTATGTATGTATGTATGTATGTATGTATGTATGTATGTATGTATGTATGTATGTATGTATGTATGTATGTATGTATGTATGTATGTATGTATGTATGTATGTATGTATGTATGTATGTATGTATGCATGAATGAATGCATGTACGTACATACGTATGTATGTATGTATGTATGTATGTATGTATGTATGTATGTATGTATGTATGTATGTATGTATGTATGTATGTATGTATGTATGTATGTATGTATGTATGTATGTATGTATGTATGTATGTGTTTATGTATGTGTTTATGTATGTATGTGTTTATGTATGTATGTATGCATGTATGTATTTACATATGCATTTTAATTTTAGAATGTGCTTTTGATTTGCATACCTGTATATAGTAGTGAAAAGAAAATTTGCGAGGAATGCTAACGTACTGTTACAAGCCAGGGGTCTTTGTTTGACCGATCGGTGTCAAAACCCTGGCGCGATTCCCGCTGCAAGTCAAAAGTTTACCCCAAATTTCCAAAGATTTCTATGCAACTCAGTTGTAAGTTAGAAAGCCTGACGTGTCCATTCTATTCATAACATTTACTGTAAACAATGCAAGACCACATTATTCACAGCTTGCCAAATATCTATCAACCGCACATCTGCATAGTTTCTCTTCATCATCTTTCCTTCCGTACGGTCAGCAGCTCACGCCGTAGAATCTCTACTACAACTATCCCCTAGGACAAGGAACTATTTTAACTACGCCACCTTAGGCCAGTCAATTCATGGTTTCAATGCTCATCACGCCAATACAACTACCTCAAATTTGCCACCATGGCGACATAAACAGTATCTGCCGAGTCCCTTCTTGTTTATTCCATTGTGTAATTTACCGGTTTCCTACCGTAAATACCGCCACTGCAGTCACACCTTCAATGTACACCACTAGATTTTATTAAGGACTACTATTCCGGAGGGGGGGCAGTGATGTGGTTTGAATCTGCAATAGCTGCTCATTGACCATGACATCATGGAAACTAAATAACACATTCTCTCCCTGAAGTTGCTCCTAGTAATTGGTTAATTAATTCGGGATAAGGAATATTTTCCATCGCACCGAATTCCAATAATCAAATAAGTATTCAAACAAGTAATCACACAAACCTAAAAATTGGTTAAACGGGGAGCTATAACCAAATGCGCATATCCTTAATTGTATTACATTACCATGTTAATGCACTGCATAATGTTCACACTTGTGTATTTTTAATTGATTAATTAAAAATGGACGAATATTTAACTACTATAGTGTTATTTGAGCAATAATTTTTACAAAGTTCAGTATGGTTGATCATTATATTTGTACCTTGTTTGGGATATGTGAGGAAGCTTGCTAGTAGCTTCTCGTGGGTCGGTGGTTCTTTCCACAGATTTCCCGGTTTCATGCTCCACCATTACTACTGGCTACCATGTATCATGTGCTGAAAAATGGCGTTAAGCCTCACAACAACAACAACAACAACATTAACTTTGTTTTGGTAGCAATTGTTGTACGCCCTGCACGATGCACACCAGGCCCAATGCACCCTTCTGCATGTCGTAAGAGACGACAGATGAAGGCAACAGCCATGGTTACTGATTGTTTAGCATGCTAAATGTGTGGCCGAAAATGTTCGGGCTAAAATCCAACCAGCGAATCAGTCCAGGTCATCTACTATGGTGCGTCTTTGGACAAGGCACTTCATTACATTTACCTCGGTACTCAGTATCCAATTTGTTTTGCTATGCCGTAAAACATTAAACCATTCCAAGCTTTTGTGTACGTGTTTCTCATTCATATGGTAATGAGTGAAGTCATAATATACGATGGATGGCTGAGTTGTTGTCCAGATTGGTAGCATAACATCCAAATAATAAGCAAATATTTTCGTCAAAGAATGTGATTACAATAAATAGGACAGTATAAGCCTCTACTAATATATTGTCACTAAAGAAACGATGATTTAAATTGATACTGAACCAAAAAAAAAAAAAAAACAAACACTGGTCGAAGATGTAAGTGCAAACTTCAAAGGGGTCCATCTTTTCAACAGATTTATTGAACTTGTTTTAGAAAGCATTTATGCCAAGGCAAAAAATATTCTAAATTTCAATCTAGGAAGTATCTAAAATCGCGGTTTTTAATCGAACACTAGCCATAACATCAAAAGAAAGTGTGAAAAGCAAGCTTTGGTATAAAACAAGCATATAAGTATATGTTATGAGTGTAAATGTTTGCCAATTGAGTTACGACAAAAAAACTGTCTACGCTAATAATCTTATCCTTTTTATTTGCATGTCAATGTTTTAAATTTAATAATATATATTCCTTTGGTTATCCTTGCAAGTGGTCGACGCATTTCAAATATTTCTCGCTCAATCCCTCCCTCTCTCACTCTCTTTACCTATCTGTATTATTGTGAGTGTTAGTAATAACAGAAGCTCTATTACTGGATAACATATCAACCACCAATATGGTCATAACGTGCAATAAAATTGTTCCCAATTTTAATATATCTAATAGTTTTGACTTAATAAAGAGACTGCCCGTTCTAAATATTCTAAGCTACTATCATTCTACATGTCGCTGGATCATCTTTAACTTGGCTTTCAAATGATACTATTAAATGTAGTAGCACACCGAGAATATCTTTGGAAATTTACAACACATTTCAAAGAACATGGTCTTTTCCGGAAAAAAAATTTGTTTATTTCAAGGTATTTCATGTCTTATCTCCACCCTCCCACTCGATTCTCTTTCGAAAAGTACATGTAATTATCTACCTTAAATAAATTCCCTAAAACACCATACGAGTATATTTATTGCTATATAAGAAGCACTTGTAAGGAAAATCATGCATGCAACCTAAATGATTACAATGAATTGTTCATAGTCGGAACATAAGGCATTAGGAACTTTATCGTCTTCTGGTATGTAATAAATACATATGGAAGCAATTTTAAATTTTTGATAACAATTTGCATGTAATATGTAAAACTTGATAGTATGGCTTTTTTCAAAGTAATACTTACTCTCTTAAAAGGTTAAAAGAATATACACATATAAATGTCTGCAATAAGACGCACGAGGGTATATGTACGAACTGCGAGTCCATTCAGCCCAACCTAACTTTCACCACTAACGCCGCCCAGATTTAGTTCATTAGAATCGTGTTTGTGATAGTTTAATAGACAAAATAAATAAGCAGCTTTTATGAATTCTGCTAGCTAAGAGTAAACAAAATCTGCTTCCATTGCAATGCACGTCAACTGACAATGTTTATGTATTGAGTTTGTTTCATGCCATTGCAGTGTAGAATGTTCATGTAAGGAGTGTCGTCAACTGTCAGGTCTTGTAATAGTTAAGCTGATAAAAGCGTGTGGCAGGTGAAAGGCACCAATTATAATGACAACTTCATGCACTAAATGACCAATATGTATAACTATTTAACGTCTCATGACTTTTTCCCAGTGATATATATATATATATATATATATATATATATATATATATATATATATATATATATTTATATATATATAAATATATAGATATATATATATATATATATATATATATATATATAAACGGAGTTTGGTGTCATTGTTTTAAGTTCCACTTGTTTTGTGTGCGGAATGCACTTGAGAGCATGATTTGTAAAGTAAGCAAACGATTACTACAAGGTTGCACTTCAAGTGCAAATAAATTGTACTGCTTCAAAGTAGGACTGACTTGCAATTGTTAAAAAGTGTCCAGCAGATTCATTCAGTTCGATGCCGCTCTACCTTTCTATAAGGTATGTTGACCGTAAATATATTTGCCTCACAGCTCTTGATGTTTTCACAATATGTCACATCCAGAAGACTGTTTTGACCCCTGGCCATATAAACCTTAGTACATTGCCTCCGCGAATTAGTATACGAGCAAGTGGAAATAATCATTGATTATGTGTGTTATCACATGCTAAAATCTAAACAAAAATAAGGGCGGGGTTTGGAAAATAGGCTGTGTTTGTCGACTTAGATGTTCATCATCGTGATAGCAATGGTATAATGTGATGTCTGTCGCGTATTGCGTTTTAGTATCGTCAGCCCTGTGTTAGACTTCTGCAAGTAAACAATACACGAAACTTTACTCATACGGATTTCTCAAGGATCTCCATTTTACATCAGAGCCACTGTAGAGAAAAGATCGCAACAAATGTAATGTAAAGTGGGTGTGATGCAGTTATCAAACTTATGTTTCTCTCCATGTGACATTGTACCACCAAATGTACAGCATTGTGGCAGTGGTGTTACCCTATCCAAGGCAGTTAGCTCACAATGGCGTAAACGTCGACGAGATCTGCATGCTTAGTGGTTAAGATGTTAGGCTCTTGATCAGGAGGATATGGGTGTTCGATTCCCATAATTAGAATAGACCTGGAAGGCTACTGCAGTGTATTATCGAGCAATGAAAAGACGTTTTGTGAAAAAACTCCAAAATACTTTACCCACACCATCACCAAGTTGCACACACACCCACGACAAAAAATATTCCAGAATTAGCACAAAGCAGAAATTTGTTTTCTTATTTTTATTTCAGTTTTTTTTTGTTGAGGTTTACAGCTATTCTAGTAACAAGGCTGTATCATCGCTTCTTTAGGAAAACACGAAATACAATATATGCAATAAAGTAAAACATTACCTATTTGTTATGTTGTTGATACGTATTACTAGTTTTTTATCTTTAAAGTAGTAATATTTTAGTACTGTTTGGAGAACTGCTTGTACTCTGTACTTTTGTTTAATAGAGAAAAATATATATGCGAATACAATTCAGCTTTTTCCTAACTCAATACTTTTTGTATTTGCAAAATGTCTTCTGTTTCTACATTTACAAGATCAACGACGCAGCCTTACCTAATACATATTTGCGTTGTAGTAGAAAAGTAAGCAGTGAATAATATCTTCTTTTTACAGGAAGAGCACGTAATTATATCCTAAAACGACGCAATCGTTTGGCTGAATAAAAAGATCTATAGGTACGCGCCATAAACGTAACCAATACTGTATTGAATGTTCACAATGGAAATTAATCTAAGTGCAGCGTTTACCCATTCAGTCAGATCGTTAACATAATTTCCTTCGGAATGTGCTCCCTTCACTCATACAGTGAACATAAAGACCTTCAGAATATTCACTTTGATGATCATAAGGTAAAATTTAACTTTTACGTATACTGAATCGACTTAATTCACTTTTGTGGCTCGTTAGGCAAAATTGACACCTTGATAAATATACTAAGTCACCTCTTTCCCTTTTCTGAGTCATTAGGTATAATGGATTCCATGTTAAATACTCAACCATCTGTGTTCACTTTTGTAAGTGATATGGAAAAAATATACACTTTTATATACTACTCAATCGTCTTCTTCATTTTATGTGAGGGATAAGGTAGAATGTACACTTCGATAAATTTATGGCCAGTATCATATAACCCCCCAAAATAACAATTTCGTCCTTTCTGTTGTCCAGATAGAGGATTTCACCTATAACATTTGATTTTAGGTAGCATATAGATTTCTTTTACTGGAGAATTTGCCTAGGCTTGTCGATCCACTTCGTTTTTCTTCAATGTTGTATATTAGTACAGAACTATAATCAAGTGGTCCACGACCCTTCGCTAGGCAGAATGATATAAGCCGTAGATAAACACAACAAAACAGATGATGAAGGTAACGGTGATTTTTATTAAGTAAATATGATTGATATGTATATAATTCGTTGCACTTGCTTCCTACACATTTTGATCTTTCGACAACAGCAACACAGAAAAGAAACATTCTTGTAATTTTCTGGGAAAGAAACGTTACTCTTACGACATATATGACCATGGCCATAAATAACAACACTTGATTGATTCTGCAGGTATATCGTCGAAGCAAACCTGTAATAATGTATGAAGGAACAGTTACTCTCAAAGTGTTTCGTTACAGAGATAACCGGGTGCAAGGACTGTTGGATTACACTGTTCGAACGTATGATTGGAGATTTTGAGTTGGAGATTGCAAAATTCGATCTGAAGTCATTAGGTTGTTGGGGTGGGGGTGTACTGAGTTGATACAGAAAATGTTTGCCCGAAAGTACCTTGGAAACCCAATTAGTAACCTAAGGTAGTGCTCAAAATTTCCAAATGTGTGCAACTTTCCAGATTAGTATAACGTAAACGTTTACATTCAATCACAAATAATAAATGCTTGCATTTGTTTAGCGGCCATTATCACTTAGCAAATATTTGACTGGTACCATCTGTTGGATAATAATCCCACATTAATGACCTGGAATCGCAAGAGTCAATCCGTGTTTTATGTTAGTGTCTTTGGTTATTGTTATCAAGCAATACATTTCTATATTCTCTCATAAAAGACGTTCTACGTTTTTGATGTGTAGAGGACAGGCGTCTCATCAAGAAATCAGGTTTGGCAATGAATTTATGTCTTACGATGGAAATATCAAAGTTTGCTTATCGAATCAATATCAGACAATGTTTGTGTTTGGCTCGATATTACTATTTTTTAAAATTAGATTTCATATGGCCACTCTTGCTTAGGTTCCTCCTAAATCACTCTGAGTCATACAGTTTATAACTTGGACCGTACTTATGCAAGCCAGCGTATTCCGCCTTGAGCTACGTCAGTCCTGATCCAGGTGTCATTTTAATGCTTTCATCAAGCTCAACAAGATGAACAGCGCTGCCATTTTGTTTCTGAAAAGTTTAAAGTCATAGGCAAAAGTAAAAAATATTATATATCAGACAAAATTAAATGATGTTGCATAATATTGTCTGTTTAGCCAATTATAATCTGAACATCCAAGCGAAATAATTGTTCATTGTTAGCCTAAGATAAATAATAGAATATTGGGAACGCCAAAGTTCAGCGTGAATAACGAACAATGTGATGTGATCAGCCACTGACTTACACCGACCACATAAGTGCATTAATTTTATGGACAACTGATAAGTTAGGTAAATTTATCATCCCAACAGAGATCTATGCATATATGTTTATACTATCAAGTCAATTCTGATGGCGCTGACTGCAATGTAGGTCAGCTTCAGACCCAACTGGATCTTGCAGTGTTACTGGTTCTTTTGTCCTATAAAATTAATATTTTTAGCAAGCTATTGTACTTAAGGATATGAAACTGATCGATAAACGAACTCTAACTAAGATGACTAATTCTACAATGATTTTTAACCTTACTTCTCTGCCAAATGCATGTACTTGGAAACGTGTTTTTTCTAAGATCATATGATTTATAACAATGAGTCGATAAAACTGTCATGAAGAGATATGTACATGGAAAGAATGGATATATTTCAATTAGAAACTGATTACAAAATGAATTGAGTACATCACTATTGGGAAAGGAGGACGCAAACTATCACAAAACTTGTTATTATAAGATACGTAACGAGTGTCCGTTGAACGACTCTGTTTGAGAATCAAGACGTTTAGGTGTTAGCAAAGAGAAAAGGGAGACATTCCTTCGTAATGTTGGCATCTGAGTTACTCAGTGAATTAGAATATTAATTACTTTAACACGGATGTTTGGTTCCTCTCTGAAAGAAACAATCCATAGAATGCTGCCTTTTGGTTTTTACTCGAAGAACAAACGGTCGACCAATAAATAGTCCTCCGACTTTATTTTGACATTGCTGGTGGTGGAGAGCAACGGCGCTGGCCTCTATTTGTGTTGGACTTTTTCAGTCTTCGGCTTTTGGAGACAATCGACCGCTTGCTGTAAATTAATAAATTTATTTCGACTGACCTTTGTATGCTAATGGTAGAATTCCCTCTGCTTTTGATCCATGCCATTAAATCTTTCAGAACGCTCACTTTCTGTATTAATCCATATCAAAACAGAACACCTGTATATTCATCTGTTATTGACCAGACATATTTTAAATTGCTAACGCATGCCTGGAAACAAGAGGTCCGATCGCTTGTGCACTTCAAAAGGATAACTTTCATGGCTTAGTGAAATACAACAAACAGTTTTTGAGAAAATATGCAGGTAATTTATTAAGAGAGAGATCGACATCTACTTGCAAGTAGACCCAGCACAGATGACGAAACCACATCAGATTCATTTGCTAAGAGAACAATTTCAGACGAGTTTTTAATGATGGTAGAAAGTCATTTAATAGCTATTGTTTGACAGGAAACCTCTCTTTCCATTTAAAAGTAAATGCAGGTAATTATCCACCCTGTGGTAGGAGTATTCTCAAATAGAAGATTATTTAAAATATTGTACAATATAATTTTTCACGAGCAGACAGAAAGAACCATTATAGAACAATGAGACAAAACTTGAGACAGCATACAATAAGACATCCAGTGTTTCTTTTAGCGTGACATTGCATCTTGTGCTGACCGCATTATGGACTTTTGAATGCTCTCTCACTAAAGATGTAAAGGAGTCCTACAGAAAAATGCTTGGAATAAGTGATTCTTTTTGTCAGTTTCAATCTGAGCTACAGGTCACATGTTACATCAAATGGATTAAATTCATATACGAATCACGATTCACCAGCTAGCTGTGGTAGTTCCTTTTCATAGGATCCACGAACCTGTAAGCTATAGTAAAGAATTTGGATTAGAAATACAATAAGCCATGGGACTCCTGAAAAAGATGTAGAAAGAAGGTGTCTGTCTACTGTCATGCATGTCTTTGAAAAATGCAAAGACATTCATGATCAGAAATGTTCATATATTGTCTCCACACAACTCCATAATAATCAAACATAACGGTGTATTTCATCAAGTAAGTGCCACTTGCCCACACGCGAAGTACCTTACTTACTGTGCTGGAACAAACATGATCAAATCAGTACGCTTGTTATGGGACCTGTAAAATACACCTCACTTGACTAAGTGTCAGACGTCGCAAGGTTTCCTTACAGGCCCCATAACATGTATGAAAAGAGACAAAAAATCATGTACAATGACGCTAGTAACGGTAACTATCTTCTTCGAACAGGTGAGCTGCATGCAGTTATGTCAATGTTACATATACTTATACTGATTTGAATTGAATGGTACAGACCAAACATCGATATATAATCACATCAATATTATCTGACAGGTTAGAGAGTATAACTTGTTCCAAGCATGAATAAAGCCCATGCAGCAAATAAGGGTAACTGTCATATAGATGTCGTGCACCAGTGTCAGAAGGTCTTAAGGAGGGATTGCTAGAAAGGCAGGCATGTGACAATGGTTGCATCTATTTATTCTTCTGGCTATGTCTGACACCATGTTCTGATGGAATCGTGTATAGAAAATGGGACACATGTATGAGTAAATGCAGCAAGAAAACTGAGTAAAGCAGTTAAATGAAAAACACAGAATTCATCAAACATTGTATTGGTATCTTCAATGAATTCCACAAACGCCCCCCCCCCTACATGTCATATTTGTTAAATATATGATGACGGAGTTATGCCACATTACGCCATTAGAGCATGGAAGTACATCGTGCAGAGTTTTAAAAAAATGTTCATGTACTTGCTCACTCTTAAACAGATTGTTCCACTCATACTGAGGAAAATCAGATAATTCACGTGAATAAATTGAAAGCAGTAATAACACGTCATACAAAATTCATTCCAATCAATAGCGCCTGTGATAACTTAAACCAGTAAGTGAGCCGGTGATGAATAAAATCATTAAGACTTATGCAAGAAGACGTCAGTGACCGTGGAAGGATAAATCAAATTGGAGGGGCAAATGTGTGTGTGTGTGTGTGTGTGTTTGTGTGTGTGTGTGTGTGTGTGTGAGGGCTGAATACTTCAGATTGTGTGGCATTCTGTTTGGTCTACGATGATAAATATTATTCTTTACGTTTGGAAACATACCTCACCAGCTAGAAACTATCCTATGAAAAACAGATGAAACTGTTGTCGAGGATCTAATGGAGCATTCCTCCCTCGTACGATTTTTAGTTCCTTTCTATGGTCCAATCCTTGATGTCAGACGTTATCCCCCCACAAACATATTCTCATACGATAATTTGGGGGGAACTGGAAAAAGGAGGCGCTCCATTCCATTAGTCGATATATAACACACTAGGGCAGAAGTTCTCAAAATGTGTCAGGTCGTCCGCGGAATGTTTGCAGAAAACTCAAGAACTTGAACTTTGCTCAGAACGAACAGACTCAGATTATTGATATAAACTATCAGTTGTGTACATTTATTTGATGAACAAAAGCTGTTAATTATTATTAAGTTTTTAATCTGTGCAGCTTTTATGCAAAGCTCAGTACATGATATGACTAACGGTACAATTACACTTAGGAAAGATCATTTAGTGGTCGGCTGAGACCTTCAGAAATATTCAAATGGTCCGTAGAACTGTTTGAGAACCACAGCACTAGGGTCTTTGAGAGTTAAGGTTAAAGTTCTTGGTGGTTGCCACTCCATCTCAGGCAAGGACAATCTAATCATTTGGATGTTGTTCGTTTCGTATTTAAAGAACATGATCTTAAAGTTTTCAGAGTTAGGAACACACAATGAGGTCCCTGAATCAATAAACCTAAAAGTACTGGAGAAGTTCACCTCTTGCTGTACGAACTAATAACTCACCCAGAACTATCAGACTTAAGATTGAATGCGTCTATCAGAAACCAATCAGCCTGTACAACGTATCTCCAACAAATTGATCAATGATGACAAAGATTTGATTAGCTAATTACGTGGCTACAAATTGTTTTGTAAGATGATTTTACCTATTCCATCGTTACAAACTCATGTCACAACGGTTGACGTTTGGAGGTTGGGTGAATAATAGAAGAGAATGTCTCTGCCACCGTGTTTTGAGGCTGTGATGAAACTTTGAAGTTCTCATATTTGTTATGTTTATATCATGTCATTTCATGCAGCTCCGGCGTGTTAAGAACCGTTACTGCACACAGTGTGCAAATGTATGGTAGATAACGAATTATGTGAAGACCTTCTACTGAATTTGTCATTTATAGTTATAAATGACGTAACCGATGGCATTTAACCATATTTTCTTGATTCACAAGTTACACGTGTAAAGATAGACGAAGTGTAAAATAGTTGTAGTTTACAATCTGTACAATCCTAGTATATATTGTCAAAGGTGTAAACATTTGATTGAAAATTTACGTTTACTTACTCTACTGTAAAATTGAAATTTATTAAATTTGGTGTTAAATTTTAAGGTTGAAATAAATTGGTAGGATAGTTGTCTTCTAACATTTGCAGGTCATAGAATAGTGTTGGTAATGGCATCTGACCTTGACCTTGAGATCCAACTATAACAGGTCAGAGCAGTGTTTACACAGCAGGTAAATTGCAAAGTAGACTGGCTTATGCTAATTATGATTGCTTGATTCCAGACATTTCCCAAAAAATGATATCTACCAAATAATGCTTTTGTTTGTCATTCATATTGGTGAAATGATCGACTAGTAATAAGAAGAGTGTTAGGTGAAATAGAATTTGAGAAAATTTGTTACAGCAGGCAAATGAATGTAATTAGAAACGTGTATATTTATTGAGTCGATGCCACAAACTGTGCCCTCTTTTGCATGAAGCTTCTTTCTTGTTTGCTTTATAAAGTAATAATTCATGGCATAGTGATATGTTATTTATTTTATTAATACGATGACTTGACTTAAATAGTTAATGTAAATAGCCATATGATTTATTCGATTCTAAAGTTCATATTTCCAACACTTATTGTAATGTCAGATTACGTTTACTTAACTGAGAACCGAGTAGAGGATATGTTTAAAATGAGGTAATAGGCGCCAATGTTCCCTAACATCTAATGAATTTTTCTATTGCTTATGTCATCGAGAGGAAATATGGAATCTAAAATAATTTCTTTCAATATCAAGAAAATAAAATGTGCAGCAATAGCAATATCAGACAACGTGTTTATTAGCTTTGTCTGTTGTTTAAGCACGAGTTAGAGTGTCTGCCTTGGATGTGGAAGGACGGAGGTTTGAGTTACGGCGAGTCATGCTAAGGACTAATACGAATGGTGCTGGCAGTTGCCTCGCTTTGCGCTCAGCATTAGGAGATTATTGTTAGGACTGGTAGCCATGATCTAAGGATAATGTGACTGGGTGGGACACGTTGCTCACATGTCTGCGTCATTACACCCCAGTGCAAGAACAGTGCAATTGCCGCGCTTCAGACATGGTAACGCTATGACTAAAATTGTTAAAGCTACATTAAAAATCTAAAATCACACACACACACACACACACACTTACAGACACAAATAATTTCGTCGTACACACACATACACACAAATAATTGGAAACTTGTGTTTCTGAACTCATTGTTGTAAACAGTATATTATGTCATGTCAGCTAGATAATGATGGACGTGGCTGATGCAAATGACAGCTGGTTCCTAGGCAAATGTTTAAAAAAATGCCTCTTTGTGAGAGTCTGTTTCCTTGTAAGCCGGATACACCCTGGGGGCAAACTCTACTAATTTGCAACTCATCACCTTTAGGCTTATCTAACTAATTGCAATGTAAAATTACAGAACCGCACCCATAAGCCCACTTATCTTTGTTACGAACTTAGTCTTGAATTGAACTGATGTGTTCACTATATCAACCATGCAGTTTTTATATTTTTCTAAAGATAAAGAAATGTTAATTTTGCATCAGCGTTGACCTAGATAGTTAAATAATGATTAAATTATGAAGAGATGAAGATAATTAGATTCGACTTATTTTTTTATATAAATGTTCTCTCTATCACAGTTGTAATTTAATTGAATTTGAAGCAATTGACATGAATTGATATGTACGGACTGCATTAACTTATTCGCACAGAATAGAAGACAAGCATAACATGATGTAGGTCAGTGTGTGATGACGTAGATGAAAATATTATAAGTTCGGATAATAAAAGGAAGATGCAGCATTTTGTTTTGAATGAGAAGTTTGTTTGAATAGTGTGTATCTCATATCCCTTCCCAGCTTCCTTGAATGGATATTTCGACTGTCATTAACAGTCAATTACTTTGAATGGGTAATTAAAATGTCAGTAAAATAGTTACCTTGAATGGGTATTTCGACTGTCAATAACACAGTCAGTTACCTTGAATGGGTAATTAGAATATCAATAACATAGAGACCTTGAATGGGTAATTCGACTGTCGTTAACACAGTCAATTACCTTAAATCGGTAAGGAAATGTCAATAACATCGTTACCTTGAGTGTGTATATTGACTGTCAATAACAGTCAGTTACATTGAATAGGTACAAAGATTGTCAGTAGCCTAGTCAACATGAGTGGGTAATTATGTTCTAAATAATTTAGTTACTTTGAATGGGTAATTAGTCGGTAAATACAATAGTTCCCTTGAATGGATATTTCCACTGTCAATAACATACTTATGTGAACGGAAATTTCGACTGACAATCACATAGTTATCTTGAATGAGTAATTAGACTGTCAATAACATAGTCACCATGAGCTGGTAATTATTTTATCAATAAATGAGTTACCTTTAATGGGTGAATAGTCTATGCTGTTGTTCACTTGATATATTTCACACGTTTTGTTTGCACATAATTACTGGTTTTTAATTCATAAAAATAAAAACAATTCAATTAATCTCGTCATGACTCTAAACTACAAACTATAGATAACCTCAATCAAAGACTATACTAAACAAAGTTAAACATAGAATAACTTTTATACTGACACCAGCTAGGATTTCATTGGTCACTCAATAGCTATGTACATCCCATATAATCTACCATATCGGTATTTTGCTAGGATATCTCTTACAGAACCTATACACAAGTTGACTCTCGTGTAGAATTTACCTCTTATATGCATACATAGGGTGAAGTTAGTCATTAAAAATCAAAATGGATTTAAATCGGTTGATATTCAACACATTAGAAACAATATGTCTGCTTTGTAAGCATAAACAATCATTTCCCTAGATTGTGATGTGGGTCCTTGCGTTTCACAGCGGTTATAGTGGTTAATTAAGATATTATAATTTTCCCCATCCGAACTGGCAAATCATTGACCTTTCATTCCTACTGAAGGACCACTTCCTTTCTGGATGGAAATTTGTATGCCCTCTGCTTTCTGCCTTGCCATCAAAGTGAAAATGATTCAGTGGCATACATCGCTCACCATTCGAGCATAATGGACTCATTTGTTAATATAGAGGTGCACAATAGTCTGAGTCTTGCTTGCAATCATCAAAGATTAAATCTTGTTATAATTCTCACTCTGCTTTCTCTTCATGTTTGTTTTCTGCAATAAAACTTGAAGGGTATGCTTAGCACTGTGCAAGCACCTGCACGTTAACCATAATCAAAAGCCATGGTAGGAAAGTTGATGGATACATTCGTAGTTCTTGTAATACATTTTCAACTGAACCAAAACTGCGAATTTTACCAGTAATTAGTGCTTTCACTAAGGAATGAATAGATGTCTTACTGAATACTTGCATTCTATCCACACAGAAATGTTTATTCTCGGTTATAATTCATCGTGGCCAAAAACGTTCAAAAGACGGCAGTGATAATTGGTTGTAATAGTAGTTGTAAATGTTCTTTTATCGCGAGACGTTAAACTTTATCATACGATAGTTGACCGCTCCGGTGGCCTAAGTGGTTAGAGCGTCCGCCTCGGATGCAGAAGGTCGTGGGTTCGATCCTCGGCCGAGTCATACCAAAACCTTATAAGAATGGTAATAGCAGCTGCCTCGACTGGGGCTCAGCATTAAGAGGTTAGAGTTTGAACTGGTCGGCCTGGTAACAGGATAATGTGACTGGATAGGATATAATGTTACATGTTTGAGGCATGATTCTTCAGTGCTGGACATAAGTATAAACTGCCACATGCAGGCATCGTAGCGAGTTGACTGAAAATTTAAAAGTTACGCTAAAAGTCCAAATCACACACACACGCACACGAACACACACATGCTCATACGATAGTTATCAGTTGTTTTTACATGTATGAGTATATAAGGAAAAGAAGGAGCATGCAGCTGATATGCATGTGCATGGTCGTAATCGTTGGCGTTGTTGTTGCTGCTGTTATTTTGTTGCGTTTAATGTTGCTTATGCTGCTGTTGCTATTGCTGGTTTTAATGGCTTTAGTGTATTGAAATATTCGGGATGAATACAAGTTGCCAATCACTTTTCAGGTCTCCAGCAGAATATGATCTTTACGCATTTAGGATGGTTAGTTCACGTCTTTCAGCCGTTATAAATGCGTCGATTTCTCTTTCTTTCGATTCCTTGAGTCTCAAGTTACGATAATGTTTGTATATGGCAAAACTTTGCATAAGTTTCGAAAACAATGTACTTAGCTTCGGCAGGACGCTATCACTATTCATTTTGTATTGCTCTGCAAAATCTACATACGTAAGAGTGCCATATTTCATCTATTTGTTCATTATAATATTAAACATTTTAATTTGAATAAATGGAGTCATATTTCATCTATTTGTTCATTATAATATTAAACATTTTAATTTGAATAAATGGAGTCTCTTTCAATTATTCTGTAACCTCTGTGGCCACTCCTACCAAATGACGCCATACTCGCAATTTGAGTGAAATTCCAAAACCTGACTCGTATCTGACGAATCTTCTCCTCATGCTACAAGATAAAAATTTCCGATTATCAATATTAAGAAGAGAATATATATGTATTGTAAAAGATTTTTGAAACTAAATCAACGCCTTGTTTGTTTATCTCCTTACTGAATGTTTTCCTCTTAGGACCAGAAAAAAGAAAATATCATGTCTCTAGCTGAATAACTCAGGCTGCGGAATGTGGTACCTGGTGGTTTGCTGCACAATGTCATAACCAGCAAAGGCACTGCATCTGCACGTTCATGTTTACTTGGGGGAGGGCAGCTAAAAAGATTTATAATACAAAACCAGAATTTTTTAAAATTCATATTCCAATATTAGATGTTACTGTGCTATTCGTGGTAAATGATTAAACTTATATTGGTAACAACAGACTAATATGACCCAATAATGACTATAGTCACATCCCAAATTTGTTACAGAAAAGCGACAATAAAGATGGCCTTACTTCCACCATTCTACGATATACTTGACCCATTCTCAAATAGATCAAGTATGGTTTATCATCGTTTGCTACTGAAAGACGTATACATTTATTATTTGTTCTCTCTACCCTGCTTGAGTGCTATGTACCCAGGGAATTTTGATACTAATTTTGAACGTCAGTGTTACATAAACCTAAAAAGAACAAATCAAGGACGATTCATTGGAGTCTGGACAACAGACGAATACGATCTGGAATGTGACGTCACTGGACTCATACACAGTGAGTCCAGATATCCATATTGTTCTTAAAAGGCAATCGCTGCTGACTGACTCACGGTGGCAAGACATGACTGCAATGGGAATCACGTCGATTTTCAAGGGGTGAGATTCAATATAAAGTCTATGTTATGTTGCGAATGACGATGTATGATATTGCACTTGTATGGTTCTTTATTTTTGAATATTTTTTTTCAGCTACAACAGTTACGACTGTTCCGTCGGTCAGCTTTTACAAATGGACATAGTATGTCCATAAATGTGAATGCCTGGTGGTCCTATCCTAGGTGAGATTTAAACCTGCAGTAGAAGGGTTTAAGAATTATTGTTAATAAATAAGTATATGCTTTTGTTTCAAATCCTCTTTAGTTGTGCATAATAAAAGCCAGTCTATAATATACATTGTAACTTCATTATAAACTTTCTTCTCACAGTTGCCATTCAAGATCCTAACAATAATCACCCGTGAAAATCGATTAGTTTCATCGTGATGCATGTATGAAAAATTTCACATATTCTCAAACAGATATAAAGATGGGAAGCATACTGAATGGCACTGCATCATTATTATCAATGTGATGTAAGCAACCCTTAAAATATTAAATCCAAAAAGACTCATGTTTATAAATCACGCTCTGTCGACAAGCATATTGAACGATTTGAAACACATTCATTTGTTTCAAGCAGCGTCTTCATCAAATATAAAACTAAAATCAAACGATGTGTCCTACATTTTTTAAAGTGTTTGGGTACGAAACCATTTGTGTATGCATTATTCTACTGTTATCTTTTTATTTTAATATCAGACGTAAATCAGTAAACTTTAATTCCCAGTAATGAACACCATGGAACTGTTTTACGTCATGTATTGGTTTTAATCCACAGAGATTAGAGCCAAAACTTTGTAAGATTCGTGTCCTTTACAAGAACAACATTCACAGAATAAACCACACGACATTCATTGGAGATGTAAACGTTTGCAGTTTTGCTAACCTGCTTTCTCATTATTAATTGTTTGGTGTTTGATAAATGCCAAATGTTGTTCAAACCGATGATGGGATCTTTCTGTGGTAATTTTAGTTCCACTTAACACGATCGATGGCAAAGAGTTGTTTTATTGATTTTACTTGTCCAAGGAGATTAAATAAAAAGAAGCATGATTTATTTGTCACAGTTTTGCTGTTTGATGTAGTCAATAATGCCAGATTAATCATTTAAATGGCCTCGTATTAAAAGTCATAATTGCAGTTATAAATATAAGTGCAATTGACATTGTGGACGGTGCAATCAACACTGTTTTGATTGCTTGATTGACGTAATATTGCTTGGATAGCACCGTCATTGCCCGGTTGTGTTTATTTAATTCTCTATGATTATCTGAGTCAATAGATGACTCGATTGCATTGCAAAATAAAACAATGGTGATAAATGAACCATTGTAAAACGGATTTCATTTGGTACAGTTACGGTTTAACATATTAATTTACGTTCAAAATAAAACCTTGTGTGATTCAAATAGCTTTTGATGCTAACTTTGCAAAAATGGCTATTTTGGATTAATAACGTTATATTTAATCTCTCTCTCTCTCTCTCTCTCTCTCTCTCTCTCTCTCTCTCTCTCTCTCTCTCTCTCTCTCTCTCTCTCTCTCTCTCTCTCTCTCTCTCTCTCTCTCTACCACCATGACAGCTAGACATTTCTTACTTTGTAACATCTGATACAGTAGGCAGTATGGAGATCTCGACAATTCCAATCCATAACTCGGTGTTGATCTATGACCCGTAATTAGTATTTTTTTAATTACAAATAAATCTGAAGGTGGCTTTCAAATATATGAACTATGACTTATTTATTTTTATTATCTGTTATTTAATAGTTATTTCTTAAATGACTTTTTCAAACCGTATTATTGATATTATCTTGGTGAAAGACCATGTCAGCAATCATAGTCTTGACTTTCTGGTAAAGTCCATGGAAATGTTCTGTTTTTCTGCACTGGAATAATATTCGTAACAATAAACGTCTTGATGCCAAGATTTGCAAAAAAATCGAAGAAAACGCAATGAACAAATACCGCCTATTTTGCAAATTATTCTGGCGATGTATTTGCTGCAGCCACACAATTAACGATAAAGTAATGTTGGAAATAAGTCGGGTTGCCGAAGCATTCTTTATAATTATATAGATTTCAGAAGGGTTACGCGTGTTATAATATTCAAATATTCATAATACTATAGTAATAAAATACATTAAAAGTCGCCATAACTTCAGTCCTAGGCCGAAGGCATTTAGCTGAAGTGAAGCCCGTGTACCAATTGCATGCGATGTTGCAAGACACCTACTGAAGTAAGGCGTTGGTAAAAAGAAATTATGCGTCACAAATTTTAGAGTTCGCCTGATACATGACTATTTAAAATCCATGAATTCAGAAGTGTTATTATTTATTTGCAGAGAATGTAGTCACAATTGTTTTAATTTTAGAAACATAAGTGCATACCTTTATATATATATATATATATATATATATATATATATATATATATATATATATATATATATATATATATATATATATATATATATATATATATATATATATAATGTCATCGATTAGAAGAAGACAAATGTGTCTGAATTGTGATAATAATAATAATAACATAAACAACAACAACAACAACAACAACAGCAATAATAATAATAATAATAATAATAATAATAATAATAATAATAATAATAATAATAATAATGATGATGATGATGATGATAATGATGATGATGATGATAATGATGATGATGATGATGATGATGATGATGATGATGATGATGATGATGATGATGATGATGATGATGACGATGATGAAAATTATTATTATTATTATTATTATTATTATTATTATTATTATTATTATTATTATTATTATTATTATTATTATTATTATTATTATTATTATTATTATTATTATTAAAAGCATCATAATAAACCACATAAGGTCGAGATCAACAATGTACATATTATAATTCTTTATGTGCAATACTTGGTGACACAAATTAGTGCCGCTCACACATTCTCGTACACAGTCATTACATATTGACAGCTACCCTTAGCTGCACAGAGTTGGACACAAACTAAATAATACAAAGCAACACACAGTCATTACAAGCAGACAGCTACCCATGCATTCACACAATCGGACAAAACCTAAACACTGATTGTACCTAATGATTGTTTATCCAACCAATTTGCAGTTATAGTGTTTCCATTTTATCTTTGGATGAAGACAAAGCACACACACAGACACACACTCACATTATTAGTATTGCCCACGATCGTTAAATTCTCACTCTAAGTAGTAATTCTTATTAATCCCTCTTACATCACTACACTTCCACCCCTATTAATGACCAAGTGGTCAGGACTGGAAATTCGGTAGATTTAGATGTATCTGTTGTGACTGCACGTATTACGTTTGATCAACAAAGTTTGAATATTGCAACTGAAGTCAGATTTTCATCCATTTGACATTTTATCTGCTTCCATGGACTCCAGAGAGAACAAAAATAAATAGAACATTATTCTTCTTGCAGATGTATTAATATGTGTGATTTTCCACCCAGCGGTCCAGGAGATGCTGTAACTAAGGTTATCACAATATACTCGACACATAAATGTTGGGGAGAAAAAGAAACCAGAAATTATTTCACGGTAGTTGAACACGGTCAAAGACTTTACTATTATATGAATACATATATTATTGCCATCTGTTTACTTTTCATTTGCGAAGTTGAACAAAGATGGAATGAACTTTTTCATTTCCCTAGTCCTCTGATTTTTACGATCTGCAATATTCTCGGGTGGAAAATATAAAGTGTTACTATTTCCCGTACAACCATTCTTACGTCTTGTACACATAATAAATTTTCATTAATTCAACAGACGGAAGCGTAATATGGTCCAAGTCCTAATGTTCAAAGTAAAATGGCAAATCTCTTCACCATAGCAAGACATGTACTCGTCCATAATTCGATTTTTTCTATGTTGTCATAAATTCCGCGAGTATAAGGAAGTAGTGTAACTGTATTTCTAGTTCACAACAACCAGAGTTAGAGAAGATTAAGAACTAAAACTAAGGCCCTGTCAAACACCAGGCATGGAAACCTCCAGCCATATGATAGTCCTGGTCAGGAATTTGTTTTCTTCAATTGTAGTTTTCATTTTTTAAAAGACCTTTTGTTGATGAATGGAAACGAAGCAAATAATGGCCAAACTACAATATTTTATGGATTTTATGAATGATAATGTATTCACAAGACAAAAGTATTTTGAAGACTTTAGAAAAATCTCATAACTGAGGAATGTAGGGGAAACTAAATTCTAGAAATTATTGGATTTAATTTTTGTTTCCTTCTGTACTAATCACATTTTAATCATTGTTCTTCAAACGATTGGCATATTTAAAATGTATTTTGTTTTCAATGAATACTACTTATTTTTTCCAAAAGTGCCGAGTTGTGCATTTTTTTTTACCTTACCAATGGGTGTTTCCTCATGCCCACTGATAATCTTCTATAACCCCGTTGTACTAAAAGCGTGCGGCTTCATCCGCAGTAAAATCATTTTCCCGCCCTAAAGAAGCACTACGTGGCGACTACGTGTTGTTATGAATCGATAAGAAAGTCTAAACAGAAGGCTGACACAGAATCATGGTAAGATTTCTTGTATAATTTTAAGCCTAATTGAATATGCGTGCATATTTTGAACTCACGCCTGATAGATAAGTTCAACAGTTAATATGTCACATTACAGTTCAGCAAAGGACGTTCTTTTACATATTACAAAAGTAATCTATATAGGAACACGCTCATACGTATTCTGACAAGATACAGGATTACACACACACATACGCACGCACGCACGCACACACACACACACACACACATACATACATACATACATACATACATACATACATACATACATACATACATACATACATACATACATACATACATACATACATAAACATACATACATACATACATACATACATACATACATACATACATACATACATACATACATACATACATACATACATACATACATACATACATACATACATACATACATACATACATACATTCAAGAGATAACCAATCACTTACAATTGAAATAAAAATTTAAACCATATTTGCATTATCCCATTTCTTTAATGATGAAAATATGTAATTGTGGAAACTGCGAACAAATTCCATTACTGCATGCAATAAAACATTTGATTAAAACTTTTGGAAAAGGAAGATGCAAAAGCTTTTGTGCAGTTTATTTTTCTCAAATATGCCAATGCCGGTAAGTAGAGCTCTGGCTATTATATTAATCTAATAAATTACATAAATTCATAAATCTAAAAAATAATAATAATTATATTAATAAGTACATATAATAATCATAAAATAACTGTTATTCTCTCTATTCCAATTTAAACATGTAGTTGTCCTGAACATTTTTAATCATATTGATCTAGTGGTGACATATCTGGCAGAAAGCAACTCGCTTACATGTAGGCTGATACTTGATTGCATAGGAAGTCACGTTTTCATTGGAAACTGTTGTCGTCAATGTTCAATCTGTGTGCGTGAGCAATATTTTTCTTCGTACTTCCTGCCTTAGATTGATTTTCAACCGGCATGTTGATTGTACTAAGTCATGTATGACAAGAAAAACACCTGGAGCCGTACGAACTTGAAACCTGGATCATAATAGTTTATATATATATATATATATATATATATATATATATATATATATATATATATATATATATATATATATATATATATATATATATATATATATATATATATATTATGTATGTTGTTAGTAATATAGTAATGTTTGTTTAACTGACACGGTTTCTTGCTCAATTTTGTGCAGACATATATAGCCCATATAAGCCGTACTTATTTTCATTGATTATCTAGTTCCTTCAGAAATCGTATTATTAAGCGCAGATCATAACATTGTTTAACGTATTTAAATTCCGTATTGAATATGTACTCGTTATAATTACCTTTATTTCCTCATCTGTCTAGGAGAACATAAAGGCCAGAAAGCAACTCTACATTGTTCCTTCACTCACCTCCTTTATTATGTATATTTTCTTCCCTTCAGTGGTTAAATTATTCATATATATTTTCTTACCTGAGTTTTATATGCATTAACGCCCCTCTCATTACTGTGCTTTTCAAATACTTGATTTCAATATTTTACTGAACATGTTCACTGATCGACATCTCCGTGCATTAGTTCCCAGATTGTATTTCGTTAATTACAAATTGGGACTTCGTGCCAAATGAACACTTTGCGCTGAACAATATTTGCGTTTACTAAACTGCAAGCACATAATGTCATTTACAGTTTTCGCCTACTATCTCAGAATAAAAAGGTGACAAATCGACAAGTGGACAAAGTTTCACAATTATTTCTTTTGTTGATTAAATTCAACACCCATAGCATGGTTTACTCCCATATTCTGCTTATTTCTTTTACAACGAACTTTACATTATCTCTGGTAACGATACTTACCCCTTTCAAGAATCATATAGTCCCTTTACTTGGAGAATATGAATTTACATCATAAATTCTTTGTATAGTCATCATGCGCTTGTTCAAATTACGTGCACAAGAAAAAAGACTGATTAAATATACTGAACCTGAGAGAGATAATTGCATATAATTCACAATTTATGAAAGGATTTGGCCTTAAAATTGAAAGGTGCATTGATTATTGCCGTGACAGTACAAACGGTTTCATAGAATCAGATTGGAATTGCCAAAGGTACGACTAAACAATAGCATATGCGTAAATTTATCATATTTTGTCTTCCTCATAACTGAATAATATATATAGTTGATTTTCACCATTGACTGGTAGCGTTAGTCACCTAGCGCTGAAATCGTTTCATCTTTGGTCTAAGAAAGGTGTACATTTTTACTCGGATCAACAGAACTAATATGGACGATGGGAGTGGGACATGTTAAACCGTGGTCTTAGAACTGAAGCAAGATAACACTTGCGAGGGCATCGTCTTTGTTCCTACACTAACCATGCATTTGCTAGACCCTGGGTTGGAATAAGCATTTTGGTAAGATCTCCAGAAACAAATACTAGGGGATACCTGGCATCTGTTATTGCAACGTTCTTGTCTGGGAGATAAAAGAAAGCTCACTGAAATCGCAAAATGTATTGAAGTTACATACTTTCTTCCATCAGTATGTATTCATAACATTCCTTTATATTTTGTATTAATGCCACTCTATTGTGTTGGGCCTCTTTATAACTGGCTAGTTAACCGTTAGCAACCCTGAGGTATTTACATTGCCAAGAATCGAAACAGTCTAGGAACATCAGCAAAATCAAAATTTTATGTGCATTTTCTTGTACCAAATCTGCGAAATGTGTTCTACGAAATAAAAAAATTATAGAGACACATAAGAAAAGAATGATTATCTGTCATCATTTCTTACAATAATTTTGTTCTGAATATTCTTTCGCATTTTCGATGTTTGATACATAATTGAGATCATTATCTCGAGATGATTAGTAACCATGAATGTGTATGTATCGGACACGACTGAGAACCAAAGATTCAGTTATGCGCCAGGACGGCCCACAATCTTGTTACAACGTTGAAACCCAACCTCTCGGATTGCTCCATAAAACCATGATTTGCTTCAACAATAATCAACAATTGTCCTATGTTGACCAACCAAATCAGGAATACACAACATGGCGGACGGAGAGATGATTTTGTTTAATACAACATATTATTGAAAAGCCAAACATGTTTTAGACAGACATTGTATTTTATTCTCTAATGACGCATCACAAATTGCAAAACTGATAACATTGACAAAAGCAAAACAAAAGGCCACCCACGTATTTGGACACTTCCCAAGATGCTGCACATGTCATTAACCTAGGGGTTACATAAACGATATCAATAAAGGAGAGTGGGTGTTAATTTCATTATGATGGGACGAATCATCATTAGGTGTTTATCGGTAGATCACTTTCGTTGATCGATTGGTTATAATTATATGGTTTTTATATAATCTGTAAAAATGAGATTCGTAATACAATACATAATATTGGTTTACCGTTCGAACAGAAATGGAAATTATAAAACGAAGTGTGGTGATAATTTTGATTATCATGAAATTGCACCATGATATGATAGTTTGAAAGGCAATATAAATATGACTTGTGCACACACACACACAAATATATATATATATATATATATATATATATATATATATATATATATATATATATATATATATATATATATATATATATATATATATATATATATATATATATATATATATATATATATAAAGAGAGAGAGATTGTGAAGGTAGTGGGTGTGATAATTGATATGATCCTCTACCTCTGCTTATCGTTATCTAAAAGGTGATCGACCACGGAGTTATTGCCCTGAGAGAGCAAGCAATATAATATAATATGAAATTAATGGATTGAGTAACAGAGAATTGTGCAAAGATATAGAATAGAACAAAAAGAGCCCCTGTGTGTGAAATATAGCAATTTAATCAATTGACCGCTTCGGTGACGTTAGTGGTTGGAGCGTACGCCTTAGATGCGGGAGCTTGAGAGTTCAAAGCTCGGCGGAGTCACACCAAAGACTTGTACAAAATAGTACAATCAGCTGCCTCGCTTGACGTTCAGCATTAAGATGTTATTGTTAGGACTGATCGGCCTGGTGTCAGGATAATGCGACTGGGTGGTACGTGAAGTCACATGTCTGCCTCCGTGCTAGATATCACTATAAACTGTCACTCTGCAGACCCTTGCGATATGACTGAAAAATTGTTTAAGCTATGTTAATAGCCCAAATCACACACATACGCACGCATTTAATCAATTACATATACAAAATGAAATTGAACTCAACATTTGAATGATACACTTTTTCCTAAAAATAGAATTATAAATTTGATGAGAAATACAATAAACCATTATGTTAACCGATATAAAAGATATGATCATAGAATAGAGTTAATGACCGAACTCAAATTGCCTGCATGTCAGCATAACCTGGGTGCTTGAGATCCTTTTCAAATCACAGCGTTGCCGTATTGCTTTCTCTCTCTCTCTCTCTCTCTCTCTCTCTCTCTCTCTCTCTCTCTCTCTCTCTCTCTCTCTCTCTCTCTCTCTCTCTCTCTCTGTCTCTCTCTCTCTTGGGAGGTGCTCAGGTATGAAGCTATTTTTCTTCAAATAAACAAGACTCGACATCAATATTTGCCGCGATTTTCTTCTCTGCCGCCGAACAATATTTCCACGTTCGTTATCTCAGAAATCGTCTCATGGTTACTCAACAGAATTGGCCATGGTCAATCTGCAAACTGAAACTGACACACAATCCTCTTAAAGTGCCACAACAGTGTATCGACATTTATTCAGTTCATTTTCTAATGAATGAGAATATATATTAAAAATACGAATGTAAAATATCATATTGAAAAATTTTCAATAATAACTGCGTGGGAATCTAAAGAATATCCCGTTTGCACCTGTCTACGGAAATAACCGAATGCAACCGCCTTCCACTTCCGGTATTTAGTGTAAACAAAGCGTGACGTCACATTATGAACACTTATTGTAAACAAAGGCCGAGTTGGTATCGTCATATCATGGAAAAGTCTTCAGAAACTCAACATGAAAGCTGCAATTCAGTATAGACAACAATTTGGAGAACGTTCAGAACAAGGAAATGAGTAAGTAAAATGTCTGAGTAATTTTTCATGTAGTTTTGTTGTCATAAATTTTGTTTTTATGATCTATGCATCACAGCCTAGTATTGAGTTTATTAATACAGTCTACACTGTCTAACATTTATACCACAGTGATACTGACAAATCATGCCAAAAAACAACACATATACACATACAAATATTGTTTTATTTCATTTGCCATGTTTGAAAATAAAATGGTTATATATATATATATATATATATATATATATATATATATATATATATATATATATATATATATATATATATATATATATATATGTGTGTGTGTGTGTGTGTGTGTGTGTGTGCAGATTATATTAGGAATCATTTAACTTTATTGATTTCATACAAAATAACGATAAATCACACTGAGCCACTACTAACATTATCCACTAAACTTTTGATTTCCTAATTTGATCTAATGCATAAAGAATATTTTAATTCATCTTAATTTTCAAATTATTATTTCAGAAGACATTGGTATACATCATAAAGACAATTTGCTCAGTGGTGCTGGCACTTCTTGGGCAAAGAAGTGAGAGTCATCATTCCATCATGTGTTGTTCAGAGAATCCGCACTGCCTTTCCTGATCAAAACCTGAACTACACTGGCTTTCATGAGGTTGTTAGCAATTAAACCTGCTAAGAAGATTTGGAGTTGCAATATCCTTGTCAGGCCTCTCATGCAGACTACATAATGGTGGTGGTACATCTACGAGAAGTTTTACTTCTTCATCATTCATGTGAGACACCTGCCCAATTCTGAATGCTCTTTTCATCAGACATTCAACATACTCTGCAAATTAAAGTAAATTTAATATGCATTAAAACTGAAACCTTTTGTTGAAGTTAATACATGAATTAAAAAATATGTCTTTCAAATTGTGTGCATACTTTTATATTTTTACCACAGACAAAATCACGATCTTTAATTAAAAGAGTGGCATTTTTAAAAAATGTTTTGCCTTTATTGTTTGAATGTAATAAGAATAATATAGGTACATTTATTTACAGTTGGTAAAACAGTATTTATATCACTAAGTGATGTATTCCTTTCTATTCATTAACTACTAATGTATATTCTTACCACATGTTGAGTCAACAAGGATTTTCCTGACTGTTTTCTCCTTTCTTGTACTTAAGTTACACTATTTTATATCTGGCTCTCCCATCTTTAGTGCATGATGGGTCTCTTTGGCTGTTTTCGTTAAAATGCAATGCAGCTAGCCAAAGCCTATTTCAAAGTAAATAAAGATGCAAAATATATTAATTCTATCAAAAGTCAGTTAATATATTTGTATAGATACTTTATTTGCAAACATTCCAAAGCACAAAATACTGTTATACAATTTTAAATTGAAGCATATCAGAAGATCACATCCTGATATCTATGATTTAATTTGAAGAAGTGTATACTGGACTATAAATAAAACACTGAGAAACCTGAATCAGTGTTTGTTTTGTGCAATAATTTAAAATTTACCATGAAAGCATTCCATAATAGGAGAAACTAATCATCTTTGGTGCAAAATGATTGATCACGGAGTGGTATCCCTCCAGTGCTGAAATTTGTTGTCCAGATGACAGCATATGTACATCTTTTCTCATTTGTCTGCTGGTCACAATCTCATGAAGCTTTTCAAATACTTTAGATCCTACAAGTTATAAAATATATTCATCAAAGCTTGGTTTCATATTATCCTGCACGAAAATAGAGCGGGTTTGAAACTTGAACAGCATGATTTTCTTCAATTTAACATACTCATAATGTATTTTAATGTTCATTATTATCTTCCACATCCTTCAATAAGCAATTCATAACTTGCATCCTAAGACGGTTGCATTGGTTTATCTTTACACTACAGTAAAGGAAAGAGGGCAGTATTTGTATCAGTTACTTTGGTATTTGTCTGTATGATTGTGCAAGTGAATTCAGCTAATAGAACATGCTGTAAGAATATCGTTATGTTACTTAAAATATCATAATATTGTCAAATTTCTAATTAATTTTGTTTTGTCTAGATTTTTATTAACTGGCAATGGGAATAAACCTCTTCATGCTTGTCAATATCTATATGTAACCAGATTCACACATTATTCTGATAATGAAATATGTATGTAGGCCTTCTAAATCTACCAACATAATTTTATATTCATATGGTCAAATAAATTTGAAGTCAACATGATATGTTTGACAATATTTATCAAATGTTTATAAATCTGTTCTTGATTTATTAGATATTTACTGCATTTATTTTTGAAACTATGAAAGAACGTTCTACATGGTGCAAATGGAAATGATGCGGTGACTGATCTGTTGAATATCATAAATTAAATAGTATGGTAATTGTCATTAAAAACTCACCCTTGATACTTCTCTCTTTGAATAGCCCCTTCTTATTTTCTTTGGCGGTGACAACATTTCAAGCCTACGCAGTAGATGCCTTGGTGTTGAAGGCTCTGATACATTTGCAGTTATCTTTATTGTCAGTTTCCATCACACAGTGGATAGAAGTGACGGCATCATCATCGAGTTTGACATTCCAGTTTTTATTTTCTATTCAAATAATATTCTATTTTATTAACGTTATCTGGACTAGTGTGGCACTTTAATATAAATTTACCGTCGCTCCAGCGTCAACTCCAATTTCTAATTGGGACTATGGCGTAACTATAAATCTTTGATAACTATTACGTCCCACTAAGGGCTTCAAGTGCAAGTCGAACGATATCGATCGATAAACGACGATTCTCACGAATTAGATAATTACACAATTTAATTTAGCAAATGTATGGAAGTACCTCACATATTGTCTTAAATACATTACTTACTGACAAGTGATTCAACGACATAGACGTAGAAAAATAAATTCTTGGTAAACATGCTACATAACCTATAAGACAGATGAATTAATTTTCAATATTCGTATTAGAGTAATGCATGAAATTCCTACAACATATAATTTATATTACAAACAAACTGCTAAATCAGAACACATTATTACCAGTAAAATATTGTATGAAATTTTTACAAGTCATGAATCATATTACATTCGAGACATGGAATGCACAATTAACTACTGAAATTAATGAAAATTGAAGTGTAAATTTAAAGCTTGTAAATTCAGCCAATAATCACAATTTTGCATCGCTGAACATATTGTATGTGATTAAGGAAATACGTTGTGCTTTTTCTGAGACTCGCTCCCTTTCTACGAAGCCTAATCTCACTTTATGTATCCCTCAAATTTCCAGACCTAGTCCATTGGACGATTCATTGAACGAGATAAATTACTTGGTTATTTCCTATGAGTCCCTCGGACTTCTTCATCGGAAGAAAAACTTGGAGTGCCGAATTTCGCAAGCCAAATTATCCTAGAGGGTCCAAATTAAAAGCCAACATTCCTCCAAACAAGGAATGTTAACCAGCGCAAGCTACCAATCTATGGCGAGTCTAGCCCAAACGTCAATCTTAATGGTCATATATAACGATGACCATGACAGAATATACTGCAAAAAAACTGTACATTTTGCACAAAAATACTTGCTTAATGTTGCAATTAATTAGCTGGTACATGTGTATCTGATTGGGACATTGGGATATCGATCTGGAGTTTCCAATTACTTGCATATGTATGGTCCTAGTCAGAATTGTGCAACAACCAAATAATGTCAACATCTGTCAGCACTAGTAGTTAGTCTCAAAAGAGAAACTTTGTTCGATACTAATATCCCGATCGAAGGATTAAAGGAAATATCGTGGAAACTTTAGCATACGTTTGTTTTGTTTTTTTTAAACATTGATAAATGAAGCTTGGTAGAGTTACAATTGGAATATAATTAATCGTGAACGAAGAGACATGTAATCCCAGCATCGATGGAAAGGTCCTATTGTCAATTGCAATGTTTCCAGAAAACACTCACAGTCGAATGTTCTCTGTAAGATATTCTTTTGTCGATCACTAAGCCTAAAATCAGCTGACGTAACGAGTCTGGTTTTATTACTGAAACCTGATTTATTATAGATTAAATTCATCTGTCTTAAATGGCGTGAGAGGAAGAGTTGTTGTTCTTTGTGTTTGTTTTTTTGTTTAGTTTTGGAGGCAAGTATATCAAAAGGTACCATAATGTATATGAACGGCAAGACAACACAATGTTTGCATGTTCACGTCATTTTAGGGCGATAACATTCGCGGAAAGAGCATTGTGATGTGTCGAATTTTGAAAACTCTTAGAAGCTTTGGTTAAAGGAATTGTATCAAAGTCAGCTTAATTAAAGTAGAAAGGGCTAGAGATAGTTAGATGATTTTTTTTTCATTTTATCTCTGAACGTCGAAAGGGAATTCGTTCTAGCCGACGTAACATGACCGAGTCAGATGCTATGGTAGAAGAGAATGACATAAGACTCTTTCCTAAAATCGACCGGTTAAAGGCAGGAGATGGCTAATGATGATTGTTCAAAGTAATGTTAATTACGGCATCATTAGTTGTTTAGTTGTATTGTCTATCCAAAAATTCTATGGAACAGGTTTAGGATACAGTCTATTCCGATTAGTTAATATGGATTTATGGGCGTAACTCTGTAAGAAATTAAAGGTTTTACTTTAGGAAAATTCAGCAGTCTTCAATATTTCGCGAGGAAAGTTAGGTGGACTCCGAATTCGTAGCAAGTACGTTTTCGTTATTGAGTAAGGGGCCAGATAGTTGTCTCAGGAGACGGACTATACGTGAGATTCGTGGTACGCAATCTTAGTTTCCGATTTTAATATGTTATTTCATTTGTTGATCTATTTCAAATGTATTCTTCATATGATGTATGTATGTATGATTTCATTTTGCAGGATTTTAGTGAAATGCTAGTCATGACATTTTATTCTTTGATTTTCTAATTATCAATTCATTTGGAGAATTGGCAAGATTGAATGTAATTAAAATTTCATTAAGTTAGTTGAAAAGATTGCATGTAATTGAATCTTGAATACATAGGAGTGATTAGGAATTTAAATGAATTAAGCTTAAGGAATGATGGGTAATGTTTCATAGTTTATGGATTAACTCTGTTTAGAATGAGTAAGACCTAACATTACATGTATGCCATATACTAGTTTGTAATATTTAATTGATCACTTAAGTGTATATCTATATGCTAGTTTGTAATATTTAATTGGTCGAGCAAACTATTTTAGAATAGTTAGATCTGGAAGAGTATATGCCATATGTAACTTAACAGAGTAAGAAGTCAAGGGGGGTACATTCGGGTTCATACGGCTGAGTTAAATTTAATTGACCATCCCTAGCGTGACCCGAATTAAGGTCAGGACAAGCATTGACCGTTTATGTAAACATAACAGTTAGGGAGCAATGAGTTACTGCGGCAAAATTTATGCCTTTTGTTTCTGAGCCGAATTAATGTAAAATACAGATATACCTGAGAATGTGACGTATTGTCTATTGTGAGACATTTTATTTATTGAAGGAAACAGCTTTCCTGGATTCACATGAGAAATCCCTGAACAGTCACAGGACCAGAACAAATTCTACGCAGAAATCTAAGTCCAGAGACGATTGTTAAATCCGAGTTCGACGGACAAGAGTCCAAGACGAAAAAGCTAGACAAAGATCGACAGAACAGGGACGAACGGAAGTCTTGATGTCCGCATAAAATAGGTGGTGAAGTCTCTCATCGTTGCACTCAAAGGTCTTATCTCATGGGCAATGAAGATAGTAATTTAATGTTGAACGTAATTTTACATTTAAAGAAATTTGTATTGTCTTTTTATTTGAGTACATGTTAGTACCATTTTCCTTCTTTTGTAACCAAGTCATTGATTTCTTTTCATTTTAAATCCTGTTGATAAACTGATTAAATTTTATATTTGTTCATTGAAAGGGGGCTCGTTTTGTTATTTCTTCAATATACTTGTTCAGTGATCTGCATTCTTCTTTCTATCTATCCACACTGGGTAAACTACACCGCGGAGGTCATTACCTACGAACCGTAGTGAAAGAGGATGGTGTGGTTTGCACGCCGCCAATTTGTCACAAGCATCCCTGCATAACAATCATATTCTCAGATTTAAAAAAAAATAGATTTATAGGAAATATAACAGTCTATTGACATAAATATTGAACATCTTATGATGGGTCTTTTTAAAAGAGATAGAATAAACTCTGTCCAATAATGCATGAATGATCGGAAGAAAAAGCTTTGATTTATTTGAAGGCAAACATATATGTGTGTTCCACCCTGGATTGCTTATACAAGAAGACTTGACAAATTGCTGCTTTTCAGCACTTCGTACGTACAAAATGTACACAAATGCGTTCAATTTACATGCATATTTACTATTTCAGAAGGGAGCTATAAGGTTTTAACTATTGCCTAACGGGTGTTATGCGACTATGACTTTTAACGTAGCTTTAACAATTTTTCAGTCATATCGCTACGATGTTTGCAGTGTGGCAGTTTATAGTGATATCTAGCACTGGGTTATCATGCCGCAGACATGTAGCATGATGTCCCACCCAGTCACATTATCCTGAAACCACGCCGACCAGTCTTAACACTAACCTCTTAATGCTGAGCGCCAAGCGAGTTAGCTGTTAGTACCATTTTTGTAAGTCTTTGGTATGACTCGACAGGGGATCGAACCCACGACCAAGATCTGTGATGCTAATTGGTTAGACTAGGAACACATTTAACGGAATTATTTTCCCTTATTTGTCATTGCAATAGTATTAAAAAAGAAGGACTTTATTTAATGCTGTGAGGCTGTAGAGAAACGCAATCAAGACAACGGCAACATCATCATTAGATGTAGTGATCGTAGTTATTGATGCTGTCATTTCTGTTGTTATTCTTGTTTTTATTTTTTCGTGTTATTATTTTACTAATGTCTCTAACATTGAGTCGTCAAAGTAGGAAAAAGGTGTTAGACTTGATGAACCCATTGTTCATTTAGTCCTGAAATACTACATGAAAATATAATTTGATGTCCAAAACAAAAGAATGATCCCTATATATGAAGCCTTTTATACGTCTAAAGCAGTCTTCGTCGTCAATAGTATTATAGAAATCAACTCTTACAAGATGATGACGCGCTCTTGTATTTGGTCATCATTCAAATGCAAAGCAGACAGCTTGTTGATAGAGGGTTATAATCGATAAAGTAATCAACTGACAACAAAAGTTACAAAGACTGAGGGCAGAAAAGTCCACAGGTGTTGTCCAAACTGCAATATTACCAGATCAATGCACGTTCCCTTTGTGTGAGTGCGAGTCATTGAGTCTGATGGCCACTGATTCGTGTAATTTGATACGAAATGTGTATTGATTGTGAAGCCAATAATTTGTAGGCTCCAAACAAAGAATACATTCTACAAACATCGGCCAATTTATGACACTAGTGTAACCAGACGATGGTCATTATCTGTCCAGATATCAATGGTGCGGGCAGAGAGGATGAAGTGGTCTACGCCATCCCTGGTAATGAGAGGGACGTTGACATCCGTTTTCAAACGTCTGAAACTCGTCCTTAAAAAGTAGCATGTACTTATTTAGCGCCAATCTTTAGAAAACAGATTACAATATATATCAATTATAAATATGATAGAATAAAACAACTAGTTTTGGCTGCTGACGTAATCAGTTTTAGACATCAAGTGGTATTGAGTGATGGCAAGGACGTTAGCATAAAATCACCATAGATTAAACTATTTATGTGTAAACATTTATAGCTCAAATTTGTCTGCTTCTCTTATTGATGTTTAATTAAAGATTTGTAAGCAAAGAATATAACTTAATTGATATTAAAAATATTCAGAAATTTTGGAGAATTCTCTGTCCATAAGCGTTGTACATTTTGAACAAGCACACCACAAAAGTTGCCTTAATTTATCGTTCCCCAATGTAAAACACTTTAATATTATATATGCACAAGTAATCTCAAAAATTGCATGACTAAGTTTGAAAATGCCTTCTTTCAAGTTCAAACATAATTTGTTTGCTTCTCAGTATTAATTACATCTGCAATCATAGTTTCCACTATTTGAACCTTGAAACGACGAATGAACACAACAAGAGGCTGTGAAACGTGTAGCACCTGTTGATACAAATGTGTGAATCATGAGATGCAGTTCAACGGACTCGTATCGTCTTTGTGTAGATTACGGGTCAATGTCCAATCTTAATCATCCAACAAATATTATCCCGCTATAATTGTCGATCGAATGTCAAGACAAGTGGAGATGAATGACATGAAGCCGGCCCGTCGATTACCATTGGAGAATAATTTGATTGATTATCGTTATATCCACAATATGAACAAATTGAACATTCTCTAAAATCAAAGATTTTTCATCTCAAGATGTTCATGTAATAGGTTCTTTAAAGGTCAGGGACGATTTACTTTATTATATGCAAATGTATACAGTCTTTATTTACACTTTCTTCTTTCTATTCTTATTTAGGATCATATTTTCGTCAATTACCCTCGTCTCTTCTCAGCGAATTACATTGTATTATTGATTTACCCCTTGTGAACTGAGGCTTATCTACACTCTAATCTGGAAATAAATCGCGCAGTAAACTTAAATCTAAATCCGCACCGGGTAGACATATTGACATTCCGAATTTGAAAATTTAACTTCGAAACTATATGGTACATTGCGATTTGCATTTAGAAAATACTCGGTGGTTGCCTCTTGCTATTACAAATCTTTATACCTGACTTAATTTTCTGCTCCAATAGAATCGTACTAGCATCAGTGTCTGTAAGATAACCCTCTTAATGATAGATTATTCGGCATGGCAAAACGAATAAAACACAAATTCCAGAGAATGCAATGCAATCTTAAAACTAAATATTTAAGTTAGATTTGTTGTGTACTGTATGACTGGGCTACCGTTATCTCCATTGCTTATTTTAGCCAGTACTTGTTAGTTCAAATTTGCGACACACTATATCTACCACTGTTTAAATAATTTGCAAGCTGTTGTTTTGGAACAATGCAGTGAGGGTAAGAATTCCTTATATAAGAGAATTATGTAGGGTATATATATATATATATATATATATATATATATATATATATATATATATATATATATATATACAAAGGTCATCTTTGTTGTAACTAGAGCTTTGATTTATTTTTACTAAATATATTGTTAAGTTTATTATAACCTGGGTGCATCGATTACAACTTCTTGTAGATATTTACCGTATCGAACAGTTTTCTTATTATTATTGTTTTGTGAAAAAGATGTCTCGTAATTAACAATAAAGATGTGAACTGTCAGAAACCCCATAAAATACCAACAAAACAAAATGTAAATTTTGAACAAACTGCACCTATTCACGATACTACGAAATGCATCCAATTTTATGATATATTTTAAACTTTGGAAATATCTTTAGGTCACTGTTTTGATAATTTACCTCTAACATTACTGATCGATTAAGTAGTCATATTTCTCTCTCTGTGTGTGTTTTAAACTAGAGATGCTGCACGCTTGCAGCTTTCCGATTCCCATAAATACTTTTGTAATGCATAACACTTTGTCTAAATGACTAATAAATGTACCTTAGATACGACCAATGTTGTACTTCGAAATCACAGAAAGCATGTACGTGTATAAATGTACATTTGAACTTCATTTTTGCGATGGATCTACGTGTATTGCACTTTTGTGAAAATTTTAATGTGAGAAAACAGCTTAAACTCGTACTTCAATAAATTTACCTTTATTACAAATTTTTGCTCGCTCTTTGAAATAGTCAATTCAACTCAGACTTTGAAATCTTGCTCGATATTGACAAATACAACACCTCGATTAGTCCGAATATTTTTAAGTAACATTAAGAGTGGAACCAAGGCTTGACAATTGGGGTCTTGTTCCATCTTTGTATGGAGTGCCAAGTGTATATCTATCTATCTATCTATCTATCTATCTATCTATCTATCTATCTATCTATCTATCTATCTATCTATCTATCCATCCATCCATCCATCCATCCATCCATCCATCCATCCATCCATCCATCCATCCATCCATCCATCCATCCATCTATCTATCTATCTATCTATCTATCTATCTATCTATCTATCTATCTATCTATCTATCTATCTATCCATCAATCCATCCATCCATCTATCTATCTATCTATCTATCTATCTATCTATCTATCTATCTATCTATCTATCTATCTATCTATCCATCCATCCATCCATCCATCCATCCATCCATCCATCCTTCCATCCATCCATCCATCCATCCATCCATCCATCCATCCATCCATCCATCCATCCATCCATCCATCCATCCATCCATCCATCTATCTATCTATCTATCTATCTATCTATCTATCTATCTATCTATCTATCTATCTATCTATCTATCTATCCTCTGAAATACAACATACAATATGGATATGCTACAACTCGAAATGTCCATTATACCGTACGTAGCCCCATGTTCTATTCGGTTGTTATCTCAATATTGTACTTGTTCTCGACAGAAAATACAAGGGTATATAATGGACACACTTGAATAAAATGCATCATCATGATGCGAAAGCGCCTTACATAATAAAGGATAAGCATAATGATTTGCATTCATTCTGTAGAATTTACTAATTTATTTTTATGCATATATTACTAACCTACCTCTCTAATCAATTATATTTGATTGATGCATTCGAACATTCGCTTAAAACTGCTACATATACATCTTGTTGAATATGTAGTTTACTAGCTATGTCATTGACCTCTCGTTTGCTCTCCAAAGCATATCTACTCTCCGCAAGATGTTGATATGCATACATACAAGTTCGAAAGGTCTGTAATCCGAGCAATTGATTTGTGATAAGGTACATAACGAAAAGAAATACGTGACATAGCTATTGATGTGGAAGAGTCAGTGCTCTCGATATTTAATATAGCCCAGTAAATTAGTTCTGTTTTCATTTAATTACAGTATTTAATCTTTATCCAGTCAGAACTTTATCTGATCGTGATCTGTTGATCAAAGCATACTCTTACAATGTCTGCCAGAGCATGTTACATGCTGTATCGAATAACATGATGTGAGAACATGTTAGACCATGTACTTTCCTTATCTCTTCCTACTAACCGTTTAATCTGACTTAATAGCAGGTACGTGCATGATCACGTGGGGTTTTAATCCTAACATATTTTGTCGTAAGATAACTCTTGAAGCTATTCCTAGAGAGTTGATATCAGAAAGCAAATGAATTCAAAAGCTCAGCGGGAGGTTATTACCGTCGAAGGTCGTGAGACTAATTACTGCCTTAATGCAACCATCTGCGTCATGTATTCGAGTAGGTTTGCGGTACCATTGTGGACAAGCCAGTGAAAGAATAGCTAGATAAAATAATTTTCTATTCGCACGTAGTCAGTCAGTAACTACATTATTGTACTAAATAAAGAAGGATCCACAACGATTCAGTATGCCGTGAAGTTTGGAAATATTAACACCAGCTTTATCAAAGCATGTCAATTGTGTTGGAACGATCATAAATGCAGAACTGTTAACAGCGTACCAACCAACGCTAAGTATTCTAACTTTACCTTCTTTGCAATATTTGGTCCAACAACACGATACAAATCTTACTTCGTTGGTCCTATTTAACAAAACAACACAAAATCTACAAGACTGGTGTAACTAGGCTTTTGACCTTATACACGGCAGAATATTGTTTAAATTATATCACACTCTATAATCCAACGTGTTTTTGTTAGCCCACTCCGTGTGGTATATGCTACAATTCATCTAAACTAATGAATAACATGCCCATAATTTTAACATCGTCCATCAAACAACATTTCTTAGTGACACTGAATACTGTAATCACCTGTTCAGCGGAATATGTTTTCAGCTCAACTTCTACGATGTTTATGTAGACCCTTGAACGGTTTTACTATTCCGTATTTTCTTGCAACTAAATTGTGCATATCATTATATCCTTTTGTCTTCATTATTTTACTTGATTGATCTTTTCCTTTACATCTTTCATTTTGATCAGCTCAGAGGTCGAGGTAGACAACCGGTCCTTATAGTTATTTTCCTCATATTGATTGTCAGTTCCCATGACAACTACATACGTGTGTCTAAATTATTTACAATTACATTGAATTGCATCTTCTTTGCAACCTATTCTATTTGATTATGCTTATAATGGGTTATTTTAATTATATATTAGCATAATCGTTAGTGTTTGGTTTCTTTCTATAATTAACCAAAATTAACAACGATAAAATTGTAAGGACGGTGTCCAAGATGGTATACAATTCGACAATACCCTATTTGTTGCTTTAAAACTGTATTTCTGGTAAACCACTATCTTGACCCTTTCAGTTGTGATATTGACGATCGGGTGATTTGTTTAAGTATAGTTTTTACAGTTATGTGATATTTATTTCAATCTGGGACTTCCTAAGTATTAAATAAAATAATACTCCTTAGAAAAGCCAACTTATACAGCCTATAAATTCTTTTATTTCTTTAAACAAAAGCATTCGTCACCAACATTTCTTACTTATCTATCTAGTTTTCAAGTACCACCAAACTTCAGCTCTCAGTAACTATCAGTTTGTGTATTAAAAAAGCATCAATTTATGCCTGTACAAATAAATTGCAAACTGTCTTCACTCAATCTTTTATTCTTTACATCAGTGCAAACAAAAAGAAACAGCGAAGCTACAGTGGGAGATTTGGCATCGTTCCGTCCACTTTCGTTCATCCTAATTACATTTGGCTTCGTAGGTGGTGACCTTTTGTTTGTTTTTATAAAGTTATGACCACTGCTTCCTGGGTCTGGTTAGTAGTTCCTGAATACAATATAATATTGCCAGTGTCAGGCTTTTATCTTCAATCACAAATGAATCGGCTTTAGCTAATTTATTGGATGAGAAACTTAAGGTTTTACAGTCTCTCATAACGTTCGCCTGCCTGCCCCTTTTATAAATCAGATGAATATTTCATTTATCAACTATAAATTAGTCATCAAAATAGTTTCTGCCATATGTAATTTTATCCCATAGCAATTTTGTCTCAATTTAATTTAATCAAAAGGTCAATAAAGAATAGCGAACAGCCATTCTTTCCTACTTTGTCCGCTTAAACCCTCTTGTTCATTTATCAGTAGTAGGAGAAAGTAAGAATCCGAGCTCAACAACCCCCTCCAGACCTCCAAACAAATACAAAATACCTAGGTAACGTAATAGAAAACCTATTGCAATCAATAATTGCGTTAAGAATCCGAGCTCAACAAATACAAAATACCTAGGTAACGTAATAGAACACCTGTTGCAATCAATAATTGCGCTAAGAATCCGAGCTCAACAACCCCCTCTAGACCTCCAAACAAATACAATAGAACACCTGTTGCAAAATACCTAGGTAACAGGTAAAATTTAATTACGTGATCTTCCAGAATAAGCAAAATGATATGTCAGACTCAATTTTTCAAATCATTACGTGGCAATTGTGGACTAAATTAAGCATTAGAATTTCAATAAGGTAAGTGGTATTATACCTCATTACCAACTGTTAATGTCTCAACTGTAGATATCAAAAATATTTCATTATCATGGTGATAGAGGCTAAACTTTATTTTACCGCTCACATAACGACGGGACTCAAACAAATCTTTTATTTGTGATTTGTTAAGAGGGTATTTTTTGTCTATAAAATACACCTTTGACCGATCAAGATCAATTGTAAGTTTGGTGTATTTATGCTGACTAATCGGACGGTGAAAGTTGTTAAATTCCGCTAGCAACTTTTGATACAATTGTTCGAGATAATTAAAATACTCGCTGTCATCAGATCTGATGAGCGAAAGTTTTAACTTGTCACGGGTACCACTAAAGCATATGCCTGATGTTTCATTAGTAATTTCAACTGTCAATGGTTTGCCGTCCATCATTAGATATTTGATTTTGCTACTGTAGCTATTTGTTACTGTCAAATTTTCAAACATTATTTTTAAAGTTTAGATAAAATTTTAGTTTGCAAAGATAATGTCAAATATATCTCTATCATCATGACAATACCCAAGTGCAAATGTATCTACCCCATTTTCGCAATAACGTTTATCATCAAAATTGCTCAAACCGCGTTTGATAAGGACATCTGTTTCGAGCTTATGATGATTTGTCCGAATTGACATAGCTCTTATAAAACTAACACCGCCATCAAGCGCATACTTGTAGTCATCAAATTTTATAAACTTTTTAACAAAATCACGAGGCAGACCTTTTGCTTTTTTTGTTATTTTATTATTGTCTAACAATACGGCATACATTTTACTACGTAATCCGATAAAGTATTTGATAGCGCTCGAGTTCATTTCATCTTTGAACTTACCAATAACCTTTTTATTTGTGTCGTCATGAAATTTACTGTCACGTGGGTAATCGGAAAGATCAAACAGATGTCGATTATTGTACATATCCTGATAGATGTCCTCGCATTCGATTTCATATACGAGCGAATCAGTATCAGTAAATAATAATCTACTAGCCGGCCATTGATTTTTAACAAAATTATAATGAAAATCGTACATCAGCCACTTTGATAAATCTAACACTGAAGCTCCAACGTAGATCGGCTTGTTTAGTTTTAGATTTGTTTTTCTTCTTTGTATCGCAACAAGATTCTCATTAAATATTTTCATGCTCACAAAATCATCGTCTGACACAAGTTTGTTTCTGCGATTGACATCATTGACTAGTTCGATATTTACGCGTTTCCTAATATTCTCCATCGTCTTACCAAAAACAGAATTGTTCATCAGTTTGAAAAAGTTTTTCTCAAAATCAGTTTTTGCCGCAGCTCTTCTTGTAGTGTTCGAGTTAATATAACCTCTCATCCACGGTGACTGATTAAATTTTAGTACGCGATGAACTTTTCTCAACACGAGACCAGCATCGACTGCTTGTTTTAAAGCTTTGTAATGCAAAACATAATTACGTTTATGAAGCAAATTTGGTACTAGTTTCTTTACCATGGAATGTTGTCTTGGTAATGCTGACGCTTGTTGTTCTTCTGATAACAAACTATAATCTATAACCATCGATTCCGCACAGAAAGGGTAATCGTTATGTAGTTTGTGTAGCGAAGTTGGATAATCGAGATCAACTTCAACGAAATACGAAACATCGTCGGGTATCTTTTTTTCTGTCTCTGATAGAAATTGATCAGCCGTGATCCAATGAAATCCACCAAACGGCATTGGTTCTGCCATCGAATACCCGTACAAGTTATTGCAATCTAGATAAACTATATACTTCGAAGGAAGGTCAGGATTATACTCTTTCAAATATTTGTTGTTTGCTTCAGCATATTTCTTCGTTATCACGCTAATACCGCCTCGGATACCTTTTTCGATAAAATTGAACATATCAACATCAGTCAGTAATTCTAACCTTACCTTACTAAACTTTAACAGAGCATCCCATGACAGTCCGGGGGCAGAATAATACCAGCAAGGATCTAGTCCGTAATTATTATAACTCACTTCTCGAAAACTTTCAAAAACATCTGCTAATAATAACACGTCAGTTTTCAAATACAAATCGTGATAATCACCAAAAGTCTTACAATCAAACTCTTTCCAAATATCTTGTGCATACTTGTACTCATCATCAGTGATATTTTCGTTTTTAAGTTGTGAGTAAAATTTGTCTTTACCAGGTAAAGATGTTTCATCAAATTTACTCCAATCGTCGAGATATTTGTATGGAAAAACTCCTTTTTTAGCTAATAGATTAAATTTATCTCCAAAACAGTCTCTTAGGTTATTAAATTTACTACAACCTTTTACTAACTCATCTAACGAGTCTGCCATAAACTGCAGGCTGTCAATAAAACGCAATTTACCTAGCGTAACTGACATGTACTTTTCAAAATTATTTGGGATGCATTTGATGATGTTATCGAGTTTTAGACGAGATTTTATATCAAGATCACCAAAAGCTTCTACTATAATGTGACTATCATATCCTCGAAAATTGTGAAGAATAACTGGAATAAAATCTGGAGCGTGAAATTTTAAATTACACTGGTCATGAGCCGCTCCACGATACTGTCCGGTCAAATGGCAATGGTCACGTACTTTTTTGTTGTCAGGGTCAAAAGCTTTTTCACAAATATAACAAATTTTCGCTTGCTCGTGATCAGATTCTTGTTGAGGTGTTAATTTTAACATTGGAGTTACTTTTTTCAAACGATAAGTAATATTATCAACTTCGTTAATCAACTGCTTGAGAAGCCAGACAGCTGGATTTTTACCTCGATATAATTTGATCGGTTTAGATAACCTCGAATCAGCGCAACAAACTACCTTGTACGCTACTCCACATGGAACATGATTTTGAATTTTTCTTGTACTCGATTGGTTAGGATCATTTTCTACGCCAAGTACAGGTTGAAGTAAGCATTCGAAATCGACGTATATGACGAAAGGAATTTTTAGTTTATGATTATGATGGACAAACTGTAACACGCTATCTTTTTTAGATGGCATTGTTATTCTTTGTACGTCACTACAGTACTGCAAATGCTTTTGTAATGTTTCATTGTCTCTACAACCGTGCAAGCAGCGATAACAAAAGAACTTTTTGTTGTTATTTTTATTATACTGTCTTCCAACGAGTCTGTTGAAGTTTTTGATCCAAACGTAATGATTTTTATAAAACAGTAAATTGATAGTCGATTGTGAAGCCTTTTCTGAAATATACCTCGGATAGACATTTTCTTTTTCATCTAATCCGAAAACGTTAATCGAAACATTATTTTGCTTTTCAAACTTTGGTATTTGATTTTCTGCCACTGGAAAGTCAATACCAGCACAATTTAATCTTGACACGTGACTGATATACTTCTCAACACGATCAGCATTTTTTTCTGCTGGAAATAGCGCGGAAAGAACAGCCCATTGGAAACATTTGCTATCGACGTTTTTTATGTTTATACAGCACTGTTTATTTTTTATTTTTGGTGGCAGGTCGATATACGAACTACCGCGTAATGCGTCATATTTCATCGTGTGAAACAAAATTTCCTTGATCATTTCAAACTTCCAACCCGAACCTAATTCGGTAAATTCTTCTATTTTTTTCCAAATTTCTTGGTGTATTTCATTAGATAGTGACAAAAGATCACTACCAAGTAAAACACGTCTAGATTTTGCGTTGATGTAAGGGTCTGCAATTTCCTTGTTAGTAGATTCTTCCGTCAAAAGTAGTTTTGAAAATATAACGTGATATTGCACTAACAATCTTAGACCCTTGTGTTTTTCAAGCTCACGTTTTACAGTCGTCTGTAGCAGATGAAAGAGATTTGTTTCAGAAAAATTTACTAAAACGTTTTGATTATCAAACTGATAACTATTGTCAAAACCTGTAAAAGCAGTCGCTATTTTAACAGGTTCTCCAATAAGACTTCTCTTGGCTATATCACGCAATTTCAACATTATTATATTATAATATAATATCTAATTGATAATTTACTCCGCTAAACAGCAATTAGAGATAAAAATATCACCTATAATATAATGACAGTAAATCTGACAAGCGCACGTGAGCAAGAGGAATATTACGTTTACCAAAAGTACAATCTGTACGCTGGAAATGCACTTGGTTCGGTTATTAATATCATTACTGGAATATCTGTTGGTAAAGCAACGCCAGCGGGTTATACGATTAGTGTAAAGGGAGATAATACTGAAAGAATTACGATGTTTAGAAAAGATTTTATTTACACGTTATTTTGCGATGACATTCCAGAGGGGAAACGAGTATATCATTATAACGGTAAAGTCACTGATGATAATATTGAAAATTTATCCTTACAAGATGAGTTTCAGCCGCATCCGGTCTTTGATTTATACGAGGCTAACGATCGTGGTATTATAAGAAACAGAAAAACTAAAAAAGTTCTTAGTTCTATGAGCAATATGGGATATATCAGTGTGACTGTTAGAGGAACATCGACAGATCGAGTTTGTTATACTGGTCATAGGTTTGTTTACGAGGTGTTCAACGGATCTATACCCAATGGTCTGGTTATTAATCATATCAATAATGTAAAAACAGACAATCGATTGGAAAATCTGGAGCTAGTGACCCAACAGGAAAATGTGAGAAAAGGACGAGGTGGTGGTATTAATTTTAGATGCCCAATAAAACCTGTTATTTCGTTAAACCTTGAAACGGATGAGGAGATCAAATTCAAATCAATTACAGCTGCGGCGAAATATTATAATATAAATCCCAGAGCAGTAAAATTTGTAGCTGATGGAGCAACAAAATCAGCTTTTTCAAACAAATATGATGCTAGTATTATTTTTAGATATGATGATTAATAATATTTTGTAATTCGGTTTTAGTCAAACAATGATGAGCAAATGCTATAATATCATCGCAATCAAATTTTAGCGTCACTACTGCACTTTCATTAATTTTATTTTTTTCTGCTTCTGTTAGTAATATTTTATGAGAATCACCTTGCATTACAAAAATCTCAACGGAATATGAACTATAACCTGACAAGCATTTTCTTACCGCTTCAGTCAGTTCGTGGTAGTTTATTATATTAACTTTTTGGTGATATTTGACCTTGTCAGTCATCTTATAACAACAAATTAGATAAAAAGTATATTATAATATGGATATGATGAAACGACTCGTTCAACTATACGAAGAAGATACTAGCGACAAAGTCGCCAGCGATATCAGCGATAAGGTCTCCATAATCTCTAATGATATGATAGACAAATCTATTGGTTATAACAAAGATGATATTTTATATAACAACGAATCTGATGATGGTGAAATAGTCACCGTCGTTAACAGATATAATTATAGCAGACCAACCACTGGAAAATATAATGTCAAGTATCACATTGCTAAAAAAATTATAAAATTTAATTTTACCGTTACCGAACAGCAGGTATTTTTGCAGTTAATCAGACCTTTTTTAAACATCAAAATTCCAGACCGACAGAAAAATATAAAATTTGATTTCATATTTGTTAAGATTTTTAATCTTATGACGATCTCTGACGATCGCAGACAATATCTAATATCATTATGTAAACCAGTAAAATGCAAATCTATCAAACGAAAGTATGAGGAAATTTATAATTGCATTATTTCACAGTCGATAAAATCGACCGGGTTGGAATCCAGCTGTTAAATTTATCACTATACCCACGCCATTTGACTAAACTTTTATCTCCTTTTTTCCTAATCACTTTTTCGATAACGAAAACATCTTGTTCAGTTTTTTGTAGTTCTTGTTCGTAAAAACTACCTACTATAGGTTCACCTGCCAGATCTTTTAACGCGTACGTTACAGGTACTGTTAAAAGTACCTTATCAACCACAAATACTTCTTCGCTCCAGTTTGGAGTAAATCCTTTTTCAAATATCTTTTTAGTCAAAGAGATTCTAACTTTATCACCGACCTTAAATTTATGTCTGCGGTACATGTTTTCGTTTGCTAATATTGGATTTTTGATAGCGTCATTGGGTGACATTTTGATGGTTCGATGTTTCGTGTTATTATATTCGCCTACGATTTGAGAAAGGTCATCGATGTACCTGTTGGTGTTTTTAGCTGTCATATGTTTGTGTAATTTTTCGTTTAACGTGCGATTAAATCTCTCGACAACAACGCTTTTGCCTTCGTTTCCTGTAACGTATTTTTTAATATTATTTTGTTCTAGAAACTGCTCAAACTTTTTGTTAAAAAACTCGGCTCCATGATCAGTCCAGATTTTGTTTGGTTTTCTTTCAGTACTCGTTATTATTTGTTTTAGCGCATCAGTGATTGACGTTCCTGTTTTATCTGAAACTGGCACACTAAAAGCGTATTTGCTGAAAACATCTATAACGTTAAACAAATACTTCTTTGGAGCACCATCAGCGCCAACGTTAAACTGAGCCAGATTGGATACATCTACCAAATCTATTGCCCAGATATCATCTACAGCGTTTGCAACAACTTTACGTCTCGGAAACTTTTTTTTTTAGGTCTGTGTAGTTCGACTGCAAGATCATCGTATAATTCTTTTCCGAGTCCGAGTTTATATTTTGCTCCAATCATTCCTTGAACAAATCTTCTATCAAAACGTTCTCGTAGATTTGTTGGCTCCATATCATGTAATTCGTCTAACATTACTTTATCACAATCTGCTTTCGAGTTTTCATGATCACGATAACAGATATCATGACGCATTGCTATTGCATCCACTTGATTATAAGGCTCTTGGCCTGGCAATGGATTGTCGTTTTCATCTAGTTGTTGATCTAGCGGATTGTAAGGACCTGTATAACGATGACCTGGCAAAGTCCAACCGCCTTTTGGTTTTGGTAATTTACCAATAATTTTATGTATATCTATACCTAACCCTATTATTTCTCTGTTGTTACAACGTTGACAGTACGTAATGATTTTATCTTGTTCTATGCAAAGATCTTTGTCACAATCACAATTGCATTTCATTTTATTTTATTTTGTTTCATAAGATTAATCGTCGATCAAGATAACTCTATCAACGCTAGATCCTACTTGTTTTTTCAAAAACATACTTTTCTTTCTACCACAGATTGCACAAATACTTTTTAACATCATTCTATTATTTTTCGTTTTTTCCGTCATCTCATCCTTGTTCTCTGTTTTAGTTTTGCATTTGAGACAGTATGTTGACATTATTATATCAAGGAGTTTAGATAAAATTGATTGCAATATTATCATTCGCATGAGAAGGAAGCTCATCAAATTGTAAAATAAACTTTAAAAAGTTTTTACTCCCAGAGTTTTTACTCCCAGAGTTTTTACTCCCAGAGTTTTTACTCTGGTGCATTTGTCTGACAAACATGATACAATAATAACCACAAGCTGATGTTCCAATCGGCTGTAGTTGATTAGACGAATAATTTATTTTATCAAATTTTTTAAAAATATATTTTTTTATGAGATCGCTTGGAGGAAGTCCGAACGAATCAAAATAATTGTTATCGTGGACAGCAACCCAGTGGGTGCCAGAGCCATCATTGAAGTTTTCAATATTTACAACACAAGAACCGCCTGTTGGTACGTCATCGAGTTCATCCTTGGAAAATACTCCTCGAAATCCAACAACGTCCTTCAATTTTTCAATGATGTCAAAATTGCTCAATAACGTCTGGTCCCTGGTAGAGTTAATCCGCGTCCGATTCCTAGTAAGTTTGGCAGCAGACTTCCCGCTAGTCCCGCCAAAAGTGGAGCGAAAGGAATAATTCCTCCTTGTTTTGTTTGTTTGCGTTTTGTTGTTTTCTTTTTTTTCGATGATTTTGTTTTTTTCGGCGACTTTTTCGTTGGCATTTTATTTTATACTATTACATAAAACTGAGTGACTATGTCACTGCCGATAGATTTGTTTGATACCACGACCTTCGACTGCTTTCTTTGTTGCGCCAGAGACTGCTCCTGACGCAGCCGCAAGTCCAAGTGTACCAAGTACTGGTAAAACTTTGCTAGCTATTATTGATAACGCTGGTCCAAAAAATCCACCTTCTTTTGACATTGCAGTTACCTGAGAAACAGATAATTTCAGCACAAATGGTTTTCCTTTGTCGAGTTTATTGATTTGTTGTTGCGTTAGCATGACTTTTACTGCAATTTTATTTGAAGTTTCCGGAGAGATCATCAAAGAAACAGAGCTGCGTTTAGCAACAGCTGCTGATAATTTTTCAACTTGACCAGATGTTAGGTATATTTCTCGAGTTGTGTATTTGGTTTTCATAATGTTATATCCAAGTTGTTAGATTAAACTTGTACTGTCATTTTTCCTTTGATTGAATCGATGGTCAGAAATCGATCACTAACCAATAGCGCGTATACGTTATACTGTTCACCTGGCACAGCGCCCAGTGTCCACGTGACCTCAATATCTGCAGTCGATCCCACAACACGCTCCAAATGTTTTGATACGTCGAAGTAAAAGATGGGATAGAGCGTTCGAAACTCATCTATTGATATTTGAGATCCACTGTCCGCGTTCTGATATTTTTGCATTGCTTCCATAAGATACATGTACGGCCGAGAGATGTTTCTGGTGGCGTCTATGGTAAAATTACATTCGATTGCACGTTCGGGATACTGTTTGGAATTTACTCTCACAAATATTCGTCTAACGTCTGGGTTATCGAATACGGAGTTGTTTATTTCCTGATTGTTACGACGTGCTTGTCGTTGAAATACGATGAACAAGTGTCGCGGTAGTTGTTCGCTTGGCGTGGTCGTTACACGCCACGTGTAATCAGTCGCGTTGGGAATGGCTGTTTGATAAATCCTGTTCTGTTGGAAGTGTATCTTTTTTGTAAAGGTGGCTAGTAAAGATTCGAGCTCCATCATTTTAGCTAATGAAGGGACAACCCGAGGCATCCACAGTGCTAATCTTGTAATAGAAAACTGTCCCTCAGCCACTCCACCGGCGTGTATTATACAATCGTTTTGATCAGCTCGATCTAATATAAGCGTATGTTTTATTCCTCGAAACACTTTGTTATAATCACGGCAAAATCCAAAGATTGTACTTAACGGAAGCATCATCGTTATTTGGCGAGATTCTGCGGCAAACGCTTTTCGTTTGGTAAATCCCTCGTTATATCTTATGTTACGTGCACTAATAACTTCGTTTATAAAATTTAACATCGCAACACCATCTGCGCCTGCCGCTGGTGGAGTTATACCAAGATTACGACAAGCGGCAATAAGTGAAACTCTTGTGGCGTCTGCATCAGCAGCTGCAGCTGGTGCGACTATACCAAAATTGTTAGCATTATCAATAAGAAAATTTCTTACAATTGCAGCATCTGCAGCGGCATTAGCTCCGTGTACTTTTACACCTCTTGAAATAAACTCGCTCGACGCAGTTGTCCCTAGTCCAGTATCTTTGAACCACATCATATTTGTGGCTATTGATCTGGAATAGTCATCGCTAAACGAAACGATGTTTAGTATTGTACTCGCTATGGGTAAGTGCATCGAAATATCTTCTACGGTTTGATTGGCCAGTTGGTATCGTGCACTCTTAAACAAGCTCCAACCATTATTGACGAGAGCGATTTCTGCATCAGCTGCAATATCACCACCTATCACAGTTAATATTTGACCACGCACTTCTAACATTGCCTTATGGGGTAGTAGAAACACGTCCTCGTCTCTTGTGTTAAAAGTTCTAACTCCGGTTTTATTCGGTTCGTTCGAGTTCTCATCGAGATACTCGACATACTCTAATTCTGTTACAGCATCGTCAGTATCAATTTCTTCTGCAAAGTCGAGATAGTTTTTAGCTGACATTTATTTTATAATCGTTACACAAAATTAAAAGGCAGCAGGGGTCATCGGCGCTGTTTTCTTTACAAGTTTACGTACTATTTCTTCACCACTCGGCGACAATAATTTTTTTGTTGTAGCTATCATAGCTCGTTTTGTTTCTTCTGTTGGCGCAATATCTGATATTACTCGTTTTATTTCCGACACTGTAGGTGTTGTTGAAGGTCCTTTAATCTTATCAGCAATCTTTTGCCCTACTGCAGTGCCTGCTGAAGATGCCGCCCCTGTAGCGAAAGCTTTACCAGCGTCAAGTGCAATGGGCGCTACTTTACGCGCGATTCCTGGAATATTCTCTGCAATTGTTGTAAATATATTTCCAAAAAATCCACCTACAATTTTTCTTCGATAAACTTTTCTTCGTCTCATTTTATAAAATTATGTACACAAAATCACATGCCTAGGCAGTGCGTAGGTGTAAGTAATACGTGACTATCTCGTTGTTCACGTCTATTTGTCGTCCAGATTGGTCTGTGAGTTGCATTGTAATGCTTGTAATTTGATTCTCAGGTGTTATTGGATAGTAGATAATCTGTCGCGGATTGATTTGCATGAGAGAACCCGGTGGGACTTCTGGTGAGAAACTGTAGATCGTTTGTCCGCGGTTGCCTTTTGACGTATAAGATCCAGATGCGATAGAGCAATTGATGAGTATTGTATTTACTTCTGTAATATCTACTGGTAGTTCTCCATCAAATGTCAAAGATTTATCTTCACCGGTGGTATAGTATAAAACTCTAGTAAAACCTAACATTTTTCCAAAACTTCTTTCTTCAAAGAGGACTTTCATATTTCTTTTCACTGTTATCCTAGCTCGTAAGGTGTTATAATTCGCCGCTAATTCGAAATTATCAGCATTCCCACCAGCTTTTGTTAGAAGCTCTTTTATTGTTCTGTTTAGATCAGTAATGTTATAAGCTCCTTGTGGAATTTGTAGTTTGTATTGTATATCAATAAACTCTTTTTGTGATGTTGGAGATTGTTTAACATTAACGATTAAAATTTCATCATTAATCCCAGTTTTAATATTCGGCATGGCATTCCAACAAGTACAAGAAATTAATCCAATCTCATACTGTTTTGCAGGATCTAGTTCTATTGGTGGGTTGTAATTTACTGTAAAATTCGCGCTGTTTCCTGTTATTTGTGACGAATCAAGCAATAATGTTGTTTGCATTATACTAATATTTTAGATAAGATCGCGGTGTAAAATTTCGTACTCGGATGATGTTAGTAATCCACTCGATCTTAGATGATCAAGTATATCAATAATTTCGTTATCAATCTCTACACTTTCATTACCAGCTTCTTTAGAGGATATCAACAGCATTAGCCGATCGACTATGTCTGCGTTTGATGTAAATATTTTCACACCTTTTCCTCTTTTTTCTGGTAATCTTTTTTCTCGCATGTTTTCATATTGTTTGAGTAGTCTTTTAAAATCCCAACCTTTACTATAACCTCCTTCTTTATTTCGATATTGCATTGATGTTTTTAGTAAAATTTCAGCCATAATTCCATCTCTAATATGATCAACTAATGTTAGAATATTTCCTTCATCTTTTTGATCTTTAATTTCTTCATCAGCACGTGAGCCCTCTTCTACAATTCTTTTTAATTTTTCTATCAAATCGTTATAGTTTTCTTCTGGCCAATCTCGAATACTATTAATATTAGTGATATCATATTTTTTCATAAACTCTTCATACTCAACATATTCTATTTTAGACCTAGCTTGTCTTCTGTAAAATATGATAGATTCTTCAAAAGGTATCATTTTTATCATACTTCTTATCTCATCTGGATTAACCGTCAATCTTGTTATTGCGTGTTGAAGTTCAAGAGGATTGTTCATTAGCCTGTCAAACTCAGCTTGTCGTGCAGCAGGATCAGCAATGTTTCTTACAAGTTCGTTTACAATTTTTACAGTTTCTTCTTTTGATCTTTCTCCAAGTAAACCAAACAAACCCTTTTCTTTCATTTTTGCTAGTTCTTCTGGAGATAATGTTTGTATTTCTGGCTGCTTGCCAAGCATTGCCTCAGTAACAGGTTTGAAAAATTTGGTTCTTTCTTCTTCTGCTTGAACTTGTCCACGTCGAGCTTCTTCCACCTTTTTCTTAAAAGCCGCACGAGTTTCGAGAAACTTTTTTAGTAATTCGATTTTCTGTTGATGTTTGTCCATTATTTTTATACGCTTTACAAAATTATATCATAGAAACGTCTCAAGGCAACAACGAAACATCTTGGTTGGATCACGCGCTAGCTTGTCAAATAAAAAGAAACTATATCGATCTTTAGTTGCTCGATGATATAATTCGATAAATCTATCTTTTGTAACATCACCACATTGTTCGTTTGCAATATTTCTCACATCCACATTATCTAGTCCGGGAAATAATATGAAACAACCCGTATTTCGCCTAATAAACCTATCAACATTATAAAAACCTTGGGCAAGATAAACAGAATTGCATCTTTTATTACGTGATAGTGAAAAATATGATCTAATCTTGTTCATTTCCTCATTGTTTAGCGGAATATCATCAAAGACGATTATCTTCTGCTCTGACGAATCGAGTTCATTCACTGGAACGAGTTCTTCTGGTTGTTTTATCAAAAATATATCATCACCAATGCCAAGGTCATCACGAAGTTTATCATTATACTCACTTAGTAACTCGTATTTGTCTTGTTGGGGGTTGATGGTGTAAATATACACCTTATCATAGTTAAAGTTATTATTGAGTAAAAGATTTAATAACAAATTTGTTTTACCAGATCCAGTTCGCCCAACAATAAGATAATGACAGTCTGGAAGTTCATTGTTATGTTTATGCTTCACCAATCGCTCGGTGTCAAAGTTTATTATCTTCGCCATCATATAATTTTATGTTATATTAAACCAACAATTTTGTATAGAACGGTATGTATAATGAGCTACTATACAAAATTTGGAACATTAGCAGTAGATTTATTAACAGAAGGTTACCAGGGTGACTTATCCAAGTATGCAACTCTTGATAAGCTCAAAAATGAAATCAACAATTTGTTAAACGTTGCAAGTGTAGATCCAAATGAAGTTGTAGTTTTCCAGGACAAACAAGGACGATTAAAGACGAGTAATGTACAACTATCAGATGTACTAGTACGAAATCCTACTGCAGTTGCTAATAATATTGTTACTTTTAATAATCAAGGTAAGATAGAAGATTCGGGTAGGTCAGTTAACGATTATGTTAGAAAAGCAGGTGATTTATTTACGGGAAACATTGTTATGAACCAGAACAAGATCACATACCTTGGAAACCCAACTGAGGATAATGACGCTGCTACTAAGAAATATGTTGATGATCAGGAATCAAAGTACGTGTCGGTGCGTGGCGGTATAATGCGTGCATTTCTCAACATGAACAATAATGGCATCAATAATCTTAGAACACCAGAATCTGATTTTGATGCTGTAACAAAGAAATATGTTGATGATATCAACAATGAAATTACTAAGTTCAAAACTGATTTTACTAATCACATCACCACGTTTTTAAATTTTCGCAGAAACATAAACAAAACCAATAACGAATTTTTTGGAAGTCCGCCATCTGTTGATATTACACTCGATAATATTAACACAAAACTCAACGATATTATTAGTGGAATTCCTAGTATTGTTGAGAAAACGAGTATGATTAAAATTCCTCACAAGCAGATTAAAAATATTGTTTATACTGTTGCTTCTGGAATGTCTACTTGGTCGCCGCAAAATAACACTCTCAAACATACTGCAGAGGTCACTGGTGTGTATAGATTGTCCGTGTTGAGCAGTGCAAAGTTTAATATATTTACATTATTTCCATGGCGTCACTCGACTGATAATTTCTCTGGAACCGTGTCTATTGTGTTAAACAAAGATGTTGAAGAAACTTTTATGCTAATAGCAGATGACAAAAAATTAACTGCTGCGTCATATTGGTATTGTCTGGAATTTGTGGCTGAAACACCTCAACTAGTTACTTGATCAAGCCTGAGATTATGTGAACAAATATTATAATGAAAAAAAGTATAGTTGATTTCAATCATATTTCAAAAGATATTCCAGAACAGGATGTTGACGCACTAATACAATACTACGAATATTATCATAAAAAACTTTGGTGCGTTAAAAAATGCTACAAATATTATAACAAAATACTTCGAGTAATATCATATCTACCCTTGTTAATGACTAGTTCTGGCATAATTTCAAGTGGTATATCATTAAACCCGTTTTTGTTAATCATATCCGGTGTTGGTGTTTCTCTTACAGCAGCTTGTAAAAAAGTTGAACCTAAAATTTTGATAAAAAAGCACGGCTGCTTAACATCAATTATAACTTACAAAAAACTACTTGATCAAATAAGATCTTACCTACGAGGAGTAAAATATAGTATGGACGATTTAATACGTGAATTTCGTATTATTGACAACATGTTAACAGATATTCTTCCCATGAGGATCAGCAAATATGAGAAAGATTATCAAAAGAAGTATGATATAACATAAAATTTTATATAATACCACTTACCTTACTGGAATTCTAATGCGTAATTTAGTCCACAATCGCCACGCTCTGCTAAATCGTAATGATTTGGAAAATTGAGTCTGACACATCATTTTGCTTATTCTAGCAAATCACGTAATTAAATTTTACCTGTTACCTAGGTATTTTGCAACAGGTGTTCTATTGTATTTGTTTGGAGGTCTAGAGGGGTTGTTGAGCTCGGATTCTTAGCGCAATTATTGATTGCAACAGGTGTTCTATTACGTTACCTAGGTATTTTGTATTTGTTGAGCTCGGATTCTTAACGCAATTATTGATTGCAATAGGTTTTCTATTACGTTACCTAGGTATTTTGTATTTGTTTGGAGGTCTGGAGGGGGTTGTTGAGCTCGGATTCTTACTTTCTCCTACTACTTTATCAACCGTTTTAATGTTGCATTGAATCTTAAAAATGCAAATGATATTTGATATTGTTTTACTAGTGTTTCATTATTTGTTAAATATTTCATGTTAGTAATAGCTGTGTAAGAATAAAGTTAAAATGCCTGAGGTGAAATTGTGACCAACTCATGTCGCTAAGCATGTATTCTATTTTCAAAACCAATACAAAAGAACACGTATGGTCAGAATGACTACCTGTTGTGCACTTCTTTCATTTTGAAAGTCAATGTTACGTTTTGCATGGTAGATAACTTTTGTACACAATAATCTCTAATACTATGTGAATTTTAGTGTTTTATTATAAATCTTATGCAATGCAACCAATCTAAAATGAGTGATGCTAAATGACTATAATACAAAATGTAGGGTATGTGAAATGTTCAACTATACTGTGAAATCGTGTAATCTGCGATAGACGTCCTCTCGGTAGAGGTGACTTTCAGCACAGGTTTGGCTGTAGATTCCTTCTATATTTTCATACATTGTGTTTCATACCACTACGTTGAAGTTGGTTTTATTGTATTACGTTTTTACCGGTTTACTTTACAACTGTTGAAGAATAAATGCGGATATCTTAATATCTATTGCATGATTCCGGAAGGAGTGAGATATCCGGAGATATCGATGGTACATGTAAGTTAGGCCAGCAAAGCATTAAATGGCTAAAAGTTTCATGTGTTTATTTTACTTGAACATGAACATAAAAATACCACGTACTTGTTTATTTTGAGGCACTTATATACAGATTTAACGATGCCAGTATGAGTGAAATTACGCCAAGTTGTACGTATTTGTTACCAACTCATTATTCTTAGTACTGAAGAGTTATATATATATATATATATATATATATATATATATATATATATATATATATATATATATATATATATATATATATATATATATATATATATATATTTATATATATATATATATATATATATATATATATATATATATATATATATATATATATATATATATATATATATATATATATATATATATATATATATATATATATATATATACTTCAGTTTATTCACCATATACAAAACCCAATAACAAAAAGTGTTTCGTTTGATTCACATGTAAGGTTAGTGTCCACTGAATGTTTTTTTTATTAGTGAGGCTGTTTTGTAACCCTTTTAAAGATGTGTTCATGGTGATTCGTATTAAAAACAAGGTGTACAAGAGGCTGGCCATTGCACGTGGGCACCTACTACTCTTGAAAGCTAGAATGGGCTCTAAAATATGTTAAATAAAGCGGAATCACATTACATCCTTGTAGGGTAATATATTTGACTCCATAGTTTTGTTATCTCTATGTTTCGATTTCAGGAAATATTGTATATATTGTATACTTGATTTATGAAATTAAAGATTTATTACCTTTTGATTTCAAATGATGGTTATCGATGGTCGATCGCGGCGTTATAGTCCGGTTTGAGCGAATATTAAAATGTGATTGAAGTGGAAATCTGAGCAGAGATATGGAACAGAACAACAAGAGACCCATGTACAACAACTTAATTAGAGAAACAAAATACAGTTGTACAAGAGCAATTTTAGCATGCAACTCTCAGACAATACATTAATTCAAATTACTAAAACGCAATTAGCAATATAGCTAACTTAGATACAAATAATTTTATCAAGAACTGAGTGAGCGTCTCGAACTTTGATTGTCCAGCATGTTTACATAACCTGATCTGTTTGCTTGCCCCTTCACAAACTCAACCTAGCTTGTTGGTTGGAGTCGATTTGTACACTCTGTTCCCTCTGGCTGTCGTTTCTCGTTCAACTGTACCAACGTGAAATCTATTTCCCTTTGTTCGTCAAGATCAGTTGTCTTTCCACTTTAGTGAATCCGTCCCGTTTACGCCTTTGTTTTTTTATTTTCAAAGACTTTCAAATTCACATCACTTGGACAACTCCTACCCCTAAGAACCTTCCATTATGCAGAAACGTAGACTGATTAGTTTTGCTGCATAAAACGTTTATAAACACGAGACTTCGGTTGGGAAACCCTCCCTCAACAATGAACTTGTCGCATCGGAATATAAGTTTATCCATCTGATATTAGCACAAGCCCCTCCAGATTTGAAAAGTATTACATTTATCCCGCTTTCCCTAAAAAAAAAATTCTCTGTAAATTTCAACGTCTGACAAATTTTTCAGCAAGGACAAATGCTGCTTCTGCAACATTTCAATCCCTGATATTTTGATAAACAAAACCAGTTTACCCCTTGACCAGTGTCGCCTGACAGTCATAAAGCAGAACCTCACTAGTAATCAATCATGTCCACTGCCAGACATATTCCAATAATGGCGCCCTTTTAATTTCGTGCTAAATAGACGTTACAATGTCATCTGCAAAGTTCACAACATTATGTGTCATAATGACATATAAAACGCGCGCGAACCTTGTACTCTCATTTTCATTCTCAAACAAACCTTTGTCAACATCATTACATTCAATATAAAAATCTGATTTAATCGTCAATAACGATATTTATTTTATCGAATTGATGCAAAGATTATACTTGAAATTATGTGCCGCCCCATTTAAAACGGAAGATAAAATAAGGTTGGAAGTTCCTTGTCTTATATCGAAAGATTGAATGGTGAAGTCGAACCACAATCATGCATGTTGATATCAAATATATTTATATCAAATAGAATTGCGGTTATTTCGACAAATAGTCATGATTCCAATGCTAAAAATATTTTGAATGATGTCCCCAAAATTGTCATCTTGAAAGAGTGTTCTGAACAAAGAATATACAAAGTAATTGTGCCAAAGACAGCTGACAAACGAATTATAATTCATACGGTCAAATATTGTATTTGTAATGGAGCTGATTCACGGAGGATTATATTGTAAAAAACCGAGAACTGTACACAATGTTGTTTATCTTCAGTGTGCTTACATGAAACATGTGCCTAACTGAATAAGACTTTGTGTCCAATATGCTTTTATAAATATGAAAGTATATATAACGATTGGCTTTTAACTTGAACGATAACCAAATAATTATTTTCAGCCCATGCAAATTGTAAATCAGTACATGTTTCTACGTGCTTGTGAATACATTTGTTTATGAGTATGTTTATTGGTGGATCTATTTGTTTATGAAAGAATAACAACGCTGTTTTATTCGTAAAAAGTGGTAAAGAAATGAATTCGATTTCGTGCGTTAGACATAACCAAGAAAATATGATGTATTGAGATATCCCCATAAAGAAAATGAGACGTGCCTTCATAATTACCTGCGGAGAACAATTTTGTGTCGGTGAAGGTTTGCTTGGCTATGGATTCAAATGATGGCCATGGAAGTTTACACGTTTGAAGACAACAATAAATACGGTAAGCTAACCTCACCTTTATCAAGACTTCATCCTCCACTGACATTTATGCCTTCATATCCTTGCAAATAAAATCATAAAAAGTTTGCTTACACAATAATTATTTCATAGCCATGCTTTGTAGGTCTAATTAAAACAACATATTTGTAAATACTTTCTACACATCTAGCTTTTGTAGGTTCAATTAAAACATATTCGTAAATACTTTGTACACGTCTTGCTTCTGTAGGTTCAATTAAAACATATTTGTAAATACTTTTTACCCGTCTTGGTTTTGTATGTCTAAATAATCCATCATATTCGTAAATGCTTTGTGCTCGTCTTGTCTTTACTCTAAACACCTGCGTATTTTTGATAGATTTTAAATATACCAGAATGAAAAGTACATTGAGAAACCCTCAATGTAGGAGTGAGGTTGTAATTGATTTCATCTCCGCAGCATTTGATCCTGTGGTAGTCAATGGATTTTTTAAATCCAGTCCGGAACGAAAGTTGGGTAATATTTGTACAACGAAAATTATATACAGTTTTTTAGATGTGGATTCACTGTTTGTTTGTTCTGATGGATTTATCCTGGTGTCGACAGACATGTCGGCGCGAATGGTAGATTGGGTTAAGTGTATTTGCCGCATTTCTCGTATAATGTTTTAATTCAGGCCTGTAGGCCTGACACTCTGTTCTCTGATAAAAACGAATCGAATCTTATTGCACGTTTCTAGTGTTCCTCACCAGGCGACCATCTAAATATAGCAGTTCGTGATGTCCAAGAACTACCTTGCCATGTACAAGTGTAACCTTGTCGTTCAGATTCGTCAAGTACAAATATATGATTTGCTTTCCGTAGCCATTACTGTAAATATACAAATTAAAGATATAAATGAACTGTCAATAATTGGAGCCCAGTATTATTGTTATATCGTGTGCTGCTTGCTTGTATATTTTCCATCCGGGCACAAAGTTTGGCCGCAAAAAAATGATTTTTGCAGCGAATATCTCGACAAAAACCTTCTCCTATGCATTCTGTTGCGTTATTGATTTCTTATGACTAACCGTTTACATGAAGAAGGCTAACTAGAGATGTAAATTAGTATATTGTTTTGGATGGGATATATAATGTGTATTTGCTTACAGTCGGCTTGCAAATTACGAGTGACAGACTTTATTACTTTGCATTATTGAAATACAGTGGAACAGAAACGTACCAATAGTAACCTAAGTGGAACGAATATTGAGTCAAGCAACAGAGACACTAGTAGTAATAGTAGCAGCAGCAGCAGCAGCGGATGAAGTTGCATCTGTTTGTCTCGTTGTATCTGTTTGTTTTTGTGATGTATCTTGTGACACTATCATTCTTATGTTTTTCTTTTACTGAGACAGCAACAGTAGCAACAAAGGGGGTATATTTAATGAACTGATTTGTTTCACCATTTCATCTTACAATGCTACAGGATCTTCGTATAACCTAGCCTAAAATAGAACGGTACCCATACATGTAGGCATTTATATATTCATCAGTCTGTGTCCTTCTACAATAATATTCTTCTCAAAGCAAATGCACGAAAGTTATTAGAGAAGATGTTAGTTGTCATGTCAAAGCAATTACACCACATCATAATACAAAATACTATCTGAAGCTATATACTAAGACATTTAAAACTTTCGATTGATGATTAGGAGTGATTCAATTTCAAAAACGACTTTAAATTTACTTACAAAGGAATTCGTTACTCTAACCCATCGACCATCTCTCTCTTGGAGGCACCATGTTGAGGACAATTTACACATCACAAACGTCAATAGTTACCCGCCATTGATTTTCTCTTCTGCTATTGCATCAGAGGAGGAGTTCATGTTTGTATTGGTTTAAAATCCGAAATATAATATGCAAAGACCACACGTTATATAGATTGAAGGGAGCAAGGTCCATATATCTCTTCCAAACATTAATTCACTTGTCACTTGACTGGGTGCACATCATTGAATTTGATGGTCACTAATTCGCGTCATTTGTTACCAAGTATATTGATTGCGTAGATTCTTAATGTTTGGCTCCAAACACTGTACATGTTTATACAAACACAGACTAACTGTAATGATTGTATGAGCAGATGATGGTCATTTACAGCGGTCGTCTGCAGCGGCAGTTGGAAAAAGAAATATTACAATGGACTGATCATTTTTTTACTCTTCACTGCATAGTGTGGAACTCAATACAGTCTATCAGTCATGTTGCTGTCGAAACAAGTCAAGTAGCCCAGGAGCATTACAATGCATGAATCTTTCCTTTCTACATAAATGTCACGTCACATAAAATCATTGAATGATCTCTCTGTAATCGTATCATTTAACGTGGACTATTTTCCCTGAAAATGTGTTATATTATATTATTCCATACTAATAGAAAAGATTCAACCATGTCATGGTATTGACAGAAAATTGCAACGAGAATATATGAACGCAGGAATTCAAAAATAATACACGTAAAATCATTGTAACGTCATAAGTAAACAAGTTACTTCATACCCTGAATGATTTTATCTCTTTCACTTTTCATTAGCCTTTAAACTTCACACCTTTATAGTTTAGAATTACCTAAAGCTTGGTTGCGTTATTCGCTTTTTCAAATGTTCAGTCTCCTCATTATTGAACTTCGTTACATAAAACAGTCCTAAAGTGCTGCATGTATATGTCGTGATAGCGCTTAGTCATTCATCTATTTTCTAACCGTTATAAATGTCAATAACTTGTTTTCCTTTGATCAAAGACTATGACCTTTCTTATGCATGTAATAACCTCTATTTCGATTATCCCATACTCATTGTTTCCAGATCAAATATTTGCACGATTGAATATAAGTCCGTCCTATATAATTGAAAAAATGCATTCATTAGACCTGCCTGATTGAATCAAACATGACATATAACTCGATAAATTTAACTTCAAAATATTCGGAGTTAGTTGTACGTTTTTTCTTGCGAATTCATGTACCATCATTCTTTCTTATTGTTTGTTATCAAGTCATATGCTTACATTAATGTCTTGCTTTACCATGCATAAAATTATGTTGTGATTCAAATCGCCTCTGGATCGCAAACTTTCTGCGCTCTGATCTTGCAATGAATCATATAATAAACTAATGGATCAATTTTTACCAATATCAGCATCGACCTGGTTAGAAAATAAAGGCATTTTGAATGAAGAATCTATAGAATACATTATGGCTTAGGTGAAAATAATATTTGTTATTTACTTGTAGTTTCAACACGACTTCTGTTACTGTTTGTATAAATCTATATGGGTTGTTTCGTCGAAAAGTTCCTTTAAAAATATGACACAGAAAGACATACCATCAGCAACTGCGTGGCACAGATATCGTACAGCCATCAAAAAAGGACACCACTCCAGACGGGAAGAATAAACTTTTTCTTGCAAATGTATCAAATTATTTCCTTCAGTGCCCCGTAATTTTGGACTTCTATTTACTGCATCTACTTGGGATTATCAAGCTGTGTGTCATGATAAGGAAGCGAAAGAGAATGTAGATTGTATAATAATTTACGAATGTAATGTTTGTAAAATCTTAAAATTTTAAGAAATATCTTGCTTAATCGGTGTAAGGACTAAGCTCTAATTAAAGAGCAGCAATTGCATCTTCGTTTCGATAGCCACCGTCCCTAATTACTGATGCAATATTATAAAGACTCCATAAGGTAAAACAAAACTTCGTAATTTTTTAAACGAGCAGGTAAGCATTTCCAAAAATGTAACCATATTTGAATATTAAACCAGTGTTAACAAATTTAATATAGGTCTTGTACTCAGAATGAGATATATATATATATATATATATATATATATATATATATATATATATATATATATATATATTTCTCAATGAAATAGTTACATTGCTCTTTTGGTTTCTGAACTAAACATGCAACACCTTTTCAACGTATGGTTTCCAGGAATAAACCTGCGCCACAACATGCCAGGTCAGTTGGTAAGTCCAGAAGTCAAAGGAGGTGACTGCATATCCACAACCAAAATTGCTGTTCTAAATGATGAAAACAATTCGTGCATATATATATATATATATATATATATATATATATATATATATATATATATATATATATATATATATATATATATATATATATATATATATATATATATATATATATATATATATATATATATATATGCACATTAACAAGTAGGTAATGGTTATCTTACCGACTAAGATAAGACGTACCTTGGAAGACATACCCAAAACGCCTCAAAACGATTTAAGAAATATGGTCTGACTATATTTGTCTAGTTGCATGTTGTTTTAATAGACATAACTTGAAAAATCAAGCTCCGCTACGTGTCTCTGTTAATAAAAGATATATGCTGTGTTAAATGGCGTGATCTGAGAATGTGTATGACAATGTACTTAACTAATTAGCCACTGTGCTGATATATGGAGCTTCTCTTTTTGATATGCATGAATTGCCTCTTGTAATCTGCGGAAGGGAAAAGTCTAATGAGTGTTTCATGACTTATCAGTCAGAACGTTTGGATATTTTACGGAATAACTAACGAACCTATTCTCTTAGTACTGAGCGCCAGGGGTGGAAGCTGCTAGGACCATTTTGATCAGTCTTTGACTATGACTCGATCGGAGTTTGAATATGCGACCTCCCGCATCCAAGTGGACACTAACCAGTAGGCCACCGGAGCGATCCTGTCAAAGGTAAAAAGTCTAATGCTTAATGCTTGTTTCGTGGCTTATCTTAACAGTCAAACGTTTGGATTTTTTATGGAATAACTAGTGAACTTATCGGAAAGTGGAGGATGGTTCTAACAATGTTTTGACTTTTACCCTGCGTTGCATATTGTCAAAGCTGAATGCGATCCTAAGGAATTTTATGGACGGTTTTGCTTTTACATATTAATATATAGGACCAAAATCATCCTCAAATATCTTGATAGTCATCTATTGCTTTGATGTAAATTAAACTAATGTGGCATTTTCAAAGCTGAGACTATCGTTCGCCGCTTTTAAGTAACACAGCATTTCTTTGTTTTCTTTCTGGAAATGACTGCTTAACATTTCATCTGATATAATTTACATGAAGGAGGTCTTCACATGCGGATGTTCTCTGTAGGTAGTTTTTGAATTTAGAAAAAAGAAACTTGCTTTTATGATAGCACTTGACACATCTGATGATAGGTAGGATTTAAAAAAACAAAGAATCCAAAATCTCAGTGGGAGTTGTTATTATCTGAATTCTGCTCTAATTCAGCCACCTGTACCATGTAATTAGTAACAGTGGTTGTATCTTTATATTTATTGTGTTCAGTCTGTAGTATGACAGGTTAATTATATCCCAAAATGCCTCTCTTGTACGTCTATTGGAAATAACCTGCTTATTGGCTCATCACTAGAATTAGGGTCACAAGCAAGTAATTATTTCAGGCGCTACGAAATCGGTCTATATGTTGTAATATTTTTAATATTTTAAAAATCGAAGATAGCTAATTGACTGGACACGATTTTTGGAAAGATTTAACGTGTTTTAGATGCTGGATGACTTGGGCTTGGACCAAGTATCATTTTTGTTGTATCGCAGTCGTCGCACAGTTTTAAAGTGAATGTAAACGGGAATATCTCATCGAGCTGAATTTTCATAGTGGGGACCCAAAGGTAACTCTTGCAAAAAAATAAAAATAAAAGCACTGCGTATGATGTCTTTATCAGTGTAAAGGTATCCTCCTGGAAAGATCGTTCATAAGTTGTAAACGTGACCGGTCGATTTTAGCACAAAAATAGGGCAAATGTGCCAATTTGTATAATACGTCCTTCGAGTATGACGATGACCTTGACATTAAGTCTCAGGGTCAATGTTGGAGTGTTTCAAAGAGTACCTGATGAAGTCGTTGAAGTGTTTCTTCTTTTATCCCGATGCTTGATTTCCCTGCATCTTGCCGTAAAAGATCTTCGATGTTTCGGACGTCCGGCATTTTGATGTCCAGGCTTGTCCGTCTTATCTATATATTCAACACCAGAGTGTTTAATACTTGGAATGCCGTCCCGTATGAGGACATTAGTGTCAGCGACCTTATCCTGCCATCTTCTCATCAGCTGCACCCATCAGCCGTTTTAAAAATACCCAGCTTCTCGGCTTGTATTCTGTACACCGTTTAAGTCTCGCAGCAGAGTCGGCAACAGAATAACTTTTAATAACTTCAGTTTCGATTGCAGACTGATGACCTTGGCTTTCAAATATTTGCCCATAGTCTAATCGAGACCATTATTGCGTTTGTTTTTTTGTTTTTTTTAACGCGACACTTTAACTTCCGATTTGCATGAAGTTGTCCACTGCCTGGAGGATTGGTAAATCACTATTAAGGTTGACTGGTTACGGTTTTCCTGGCACAACTGATGCATCGCCTCTCTTGTTGATACTGATTGCGAGACAGAAATTGTCGCAAGCTGGAGAAAAATTATCAATATTACGGTACAAGTAGACTAGGTTATGGCATTCATAGAACAGTCGTTAACAAATAGGAGCATTTCCTGTAACTTCAGATATTAAAGGCATCTGTGTGTGTGTGTGTGTGTGTGTGTGTGTGTGATTTGGACTTTTAATGTAGTTTTCACTCTTTTTTTCAGTCATATTGCTTATAGTTTATAGTGATGTCTAGCACTTGGGCATCTTATCGCAGACATATAGCATCATATCCCACCCAGCAGCATTATCCTGACACCAGGATGACCGGTCTTAAAAGTAACCGCTAGTACCAATGTTCTAAGTCTTTAGTATGATTGGGTCTGGGTCTCTAACCCGCTACCTCCCGCATCTGAGGCTTACGATCTACCCTACTTAGGCGACACGAGTAAATCGGAAGGCACCTGAAAGCATGTCATAGAACATCAGCCAACACTAAACCTTGCTTGGCGCAGGCGGTGACTGGGAGTGGTTCAGAAGACTTGCTTATATTTTGATCATGGATGCAATGGACCTGTGGTAGCGCATTTCACACTTCTCGTGGCCTTCGTCACTCGGATATCATTCCTGTCGCTTCTGACAATTCAATGTCACTTTTTGAGCGCGGGTGCATCCAAGACGTCTTCTTGCGGTTTGGTAGACTGTTTTGTTGACTAAGTCATGTTTAGTGCACTTCCTCGGTGGGGAAGTCCATATTTGGTGTATTTCCTGATGCTAGTTTAACCAGTTACAGCTATACCAACTCTTGTTTTGAAGACACAAAGGATGGTGAGCTTGTCTGTCTTATGTACCTCTGTGATTAAAAGATCCATGTCTTCATAATATTTTCTCTTGATCTCATACGTGTAGCTCATGGTGACATGTTACATGTATTGTCCAGACAGTTGGAATCTCATTTGTATTAGTCTACCTTTCACGCCCTTTGATAAATGTGTAAGTTTGCTGACAAGATGCGATTTGAAGCAATCCAGCTTCGCGTCACTCTTCTTTACTTAGACCACTACAGAAGATGACGTATTAGGCAGGTTGTGATGATATATTACCGATCATCGGATTCAAATTATTCAGATCAGCTTTTTGGTTTTTTTTCAGTTCTCCAATCAAAAATATAGATATCTCCTAATCTGTCCTTCTTGCGTCAAGTTATTTTCTTCCTGTGCACAAAGAATTTGAGTCTGATTGCTATATGCCTGTCACGCTTATTTACCCACCAAATGTTAACTAATGCCGGGATTTATGCCATCGATTGTGACGGATGCCACACTCTGAGTAGTTAGCCGAGTTGGAACTGCGAAGTGTATTTTCACCAATTTAAAGTTATCTCTGTTTCCATTTTCACCAAAATTAAGTCATCCTTTGTATTAGACCCATCTATAAATCTGAAAAAATTCAAAAATATTGCTTACAACTCGTTTGTATAATCGAAAGGTTTTTGTCATCATATCACATCCAAAAATGTAAAAATCCGATATTCATCAAAACGCGTCCCGTACAGTATTTCATAAACTTATTTCATTCTTTTAACTTTCTGTGCATTTTTAAAAGATCACATACCTTCAAGGAAACTAGTCCAGATAATTGTCTTAAGTATTTCTATCTGTATCATAATTCAAAATTGGTCATTCAGAATCGTCCCATTTCATCTTTATCTTTGGAGCTCATTCTTGTTTGTCCCGTTTTGAACAGTCGCAATGGCGCAAACAGTTTTGGCAAGGGACTCTGTTAAGGCTATGGCCATGACATAAGAAACAGAAAGAAGCAAAACTGAGACGTTTTGTAAAGCTTAAATTATTTACTTAAGTTATAAAATAAAAAAAACTTAAAAGGAACTTACAGTATTCTGAACTAAATCCAAAATAACCCATAAAGGTTTAATATAATCCAAAATAATCGAGTATTCCCAATGAATTCCATGTCGTCAAATGTGGTGATGTTCCATCGGTCTTTCTGTATCACAATGACAATGTCTAGACCTCCCTTTGAAAAAACGTCTAAATTATCCCAGAATAACATTTTAGTGAAAGACACATGATAGATGAACATATCAGGTCTGAAACATCTGGAGATCGAAGGTATTGATGTAGGAAGGTCACCATGACACATTAACTTTTTTCTTTCTCTTTATCATTTGGGAAATTACAATAAAAGTTCTTTTTATAACCAAAGTTTCTATTTCTAAACTTAAATTCTACACATATTTTAAGAAAGCATTCGTCATTTAATTCTGCTGAATCAAACACAGAACATACAGCTCGTGCAAACTTGATCTTGAAAGCACATATAACAATACGAACAAGAAGTTTAATGTATTAACAAATCCCCTCGCATTGTAGCAATAAATAAACGTGAATTTATTTGACCTTGTAAAGCAAAAGGTTTTTATATATCTTTAAATGAAAAACAAAATTAGGATTTTAGGACAGGTGTCGCTGAGAATATGACATAAGCTTGATCTTTTGTTACACCTCGGCTGCTTCAAAGTGAAGCAAAGAAATAGTGAAGACAGCAAGCGTTGCATATTTTAACAAAAATAATCTGTTTCCCTAGAAAACATGGAGAAAATGTAAACATGTGAAACAAGACTTACGATTTACGAAAATTATCCAAATTGTTTGTTGTAAAGATAAAAAGCACAAGTCCTGTGAACAGTTCTAAATTGACACAGTCTGAAGCTAACACAAAAACTCCCATAATGTTCACAGTGAAGCACAGTTTGTATTGTTCCATTCCAATTTAGAAGAATTTGAGAAAATGACTTTGTTTAAACCAGTAGTGTTGTTCTCCAGGGAAAGTAATTATTTATAAAGTAGACGAAGTACGATTATCTCCACTAACAAATCTCGTCGTTATATGTAAACACACGAACAGACTTCTAGCAAAAAAATAACTTTTTAAGGTAATAGAAGCTGTGTTACTCTAAGATGTTGAAATCGGCTACGACTGTTGACTGACTTTTCTTACAAATAACCAAGCATTTAAACGAAGCTAATACATCGTTTCATGTACACGCGCACGGAGGACACGTGTAATTTCGAAATGTATCTGGACATTAGGAAAGTCTGACGCAGTATCAGCCAGTCAGTTCATAGGTACTACTGAATGTTTTTGCGACGAATTTACTATCATTCACAGCTCGTGCATAAATGAGTCACATTTACGAGTTAAGTAAACACGATGTTTCTAACAAAACATTAGACCGATGAAAACATAATAATAATAATAATAATAATAATAATAATAATAATAATAATAATAATAATAATAATAATAATAATAATAATAATAATAACTACATTTAGTGATATAAAATAAATAAAAATGAAATAAAAAGATTTATACTTAATTCATTCATTAGCATGCACAAACAATTCAAACTACAGGGTCGTAACACCTTGCACAATAAAAAAAGAAAGGTTTATCTAATAATTTTTTTTTACCAGATATAAACTATGCAAGAGGTGAAAAAGATAGATAAGAAGAACTCTTATGAATTTACACAAAGGTGTGTATGCAAAATGACATTTCTATACCGGGAAAATCGTATCTGCAAATTAAATTTTCTTTTCATTTAATGTGCTTAATGTCAAGAGTGTATTGTTGAGAAAATAAACTTCATCTTAACAGCCTCAGAATTTTATTTTTTCACTCTTCCGATGAAAGTCAGGGGGATGTGGTCACTAAACACAACCAGTGAAGGAGCCAAGCTAATATAACCTTCCAAATGACGTTGAGTAGTTTACCTGGTGTTTATTTAATGTCTTAAAGAAATAACACACTGGGTGTTCAACACCATTTTTTTATCTTGATGCAAAACTGATCCAACCCCAACATCACTAGCATCCACAGATAGTTTGAACGGCTGACTGAATCCTGGAGCTGTTAAAACTGGTACACTATTAACTATCGCATTTGATCTGTTGAAAGCCTCTTGACATTTTTCAGTCCAAAGAAACTTGTTTTTCTTTCTCAACAAATTTGTCAGATGTTCAACAATATTAGAAAAAAAAGAACACAATTTCCGATAGTACCCAGCCATTCCCAAAATTCGCATGAGCTGTTTTCTATTGACAGCCACAGGAAACTCAGAAATAACATTTACCTTAGCATCTATATGTTTAATCTGACCATGTCCTAGAAAAGTAACACACGCACGACAGAACTCACGTTTGGATAAATTAATAGTCAAATTTACATCCGTGGGTCTGTCGAGGAAATTCCGAAATATGGTTAGATGTTTTTTCCAGGTGTTGTTGTAAATTATGACATATTCAATATATGCATCACAATTGTCTAGACCAGAAGTAATCATATTTATAGGGCGTTGAAAAGTTCTTAAAGAACGCTTCGTCCCAAAATTCACCACTTTGTACCAGTATAGTCCATCTGGAGTCAAAAATGCCGAAATTTCTTTTGCTCCTTCAGTTAGTGGAATTTGCCAAAAACCATTCCAAAGGTCGAATTTAGTGACGTATGTGGCATTTCCAATTTCGCCGATACAATCGTCGATTCCTGGCAATGGAAATAAGTGTTTTTGTCACAATGTTCACCGTCCTATAATCCGTGAACATTCGGAAAGTTTTATCCGGTTTCGGAAAAATAATGCACGGTGAACTCCAATCACTCTTACTGGGATCTATAAAATCACTGTCCAGTAATACTGGATTTTTTTTTTCATGTGCTCCTGTTTAAAAGGATTCATCCTATATTGGTGTTGATTCATGGGTTTCGAATCTACTATCTCAACGTCGTGAAAAAATGTGTTCGTCCTTGTAGGCACATCTGGAAAGAAGTGCTTATATTCAGAGAAAAATTATTTAAGTTCACTTTTTTCTTTAATTTTGCAAACGAGAAAGTTTCCGTTCTAGATTGTCCATAACTTCCTAATTTCGAAGATTTGTGGTTCCAAGATTAATAGAATCCAACTGAATTCCTTCATGCAAATCTTCATTTGTTGGGACAGGTACAACTAAATTAATTGTATGATTTACTTGGCTATTTCTTTTAATATAACAGTACTCGATTACGTTACATAAGACTTTAGTAATAATATAATAATTTAACTCATTTTCTTATTTATTTTGTAAGGGCCATCAAATCTAACTTTAAGAAAATACTGAAGAAGGAGCAGGAGAGAATGGACTTTATTACAAGCCTCATAATTCTCTCTAGTACACTTTGGTGAAACCATAGTTTCACTTTTGACTTGAGCTGCTGAATGCCATATTCAAGTGTAACAAGATGTAACAATCCAGACATGAAATGTGACCTTTGACCAGATTGATCAAATTTGAGATGGCCAAATTGAACAAAATTCCTCAAAGGAATTACCTCTGAAAAACTTGTTGGCGCACACTTGATGGTCGAAACAATTTGGTTACATGACATGGTCTTTGGTAAGGGATCAACACAATCTACCACAATTCTACTGAATGGTTTTTCAAATGCAGGAATTGGTTGCAAATGCGCTTTAGTTATCTTTTGATATGGTGTCCCCACAATTTGAAACGTATGACAAGATCGACAAAACGTGCACACATCACTTTTGATTTTTTTTGCCAATAGAAGTGAGTCGAGATCTTGTGATACGTTTTATTTGTCCCCAAAAGACCAGCTATATGTGTTTCATGGGTCAAATAAAGTATTTCCTGTCTGCAAGGTTTCAGAACCACAATCTGATATTTTACTGGCCATTAGTCACAAGCAGATACATCGGAAGGTCTCCATTTTCTTAAAAGAACTCAAACTTTTAATGAAGTAACAAACAGGTACTTCAGTTGCTTCAGTTTCACTAATGGCTCGCTGAAACAAACAGGAGATCTCAGGATTCTTCTTCTGTTTGACGACAAGTGATTATCGTTTATTACCCTGATCAGATAAAAGAGAATGAGTATTCAAAAGAAGATTATTGTGATCGATACCTTTTGACTGAACCAAATTAGAAATGAAAGTAATCTCATCAAAAGCCTGACCAATACATGTGTCAGCTAAAGGAACACATTCCTTTTCAAAATCATTCTCAAGAGCTTTCTTTGACAGAGCTATGATAACTGCGCAAGATGGGAATAAATCAGGGATATCGTTTTCAATAGGATCAACTTTCTGATCCAAAGAAGGCATGTTAGTTACAAGTGGATTAGACACAAACTTGTCCCCAGCTAAGTCATTGCCTAGCAACAAATGAATATCCATAACGGATAACGTACACACAACACCGACGGTCGTATGTCTTGAAACTAAGATTGATGACAAATTAACAGAAGGGAGAGGAACATGAACAAAGCCGCATTCTACTCCCTGAATGAGAACATTCATTAGAACAAGTCTTCTCAGAAGCAGGCAACACACCTGAAACTAAATGACTGAGAAGCTCCTCTATCCCTCAAAAGTTTAATAATGATTAGCCAAATCACCGAAGAGTGATATAGAACCCTTTGACATGAATGGTTCAAAATACTCCAAAACACAATCAGACTGAGGTTTATCAAACGCAACAAATATATTGTTTTTAATACATGACCTTGACCTTGACCTCTTAGAAATAAGAGCATTTGGGATAGGTATATCTTTATTCTCATGCCTATACTCCAATTGAAAGAAATTATCAACGACGTATCCTTTTTCTTACAATCAGGTACACCACGTAGGTAGAGGCAATGATTTTGAATCAAGTCTCCCAGAGGCATGGTTTTTAGAATTTGTGCCAGATTGAATTTTTACTAAGAGTCGTATTTGCTTGAAACACTTTTCTATAAGTAGACTTATGCTCTTCGAGATGATTCTTAATGTCACTATGAACACAGTTCTTAAACTCTTCAAGTTATATTAATTGTTCAAGATTTTCAAAATCATGTAAAATTTTCTTGGCTAAGCATCATCTCTTGAATAATTTCTTTTTCTCTAGAAAATTCAATGTAAGTTTGCCTAGCATATTTCCTATAGTTTCTGAACTTTTGTCAATAAGCCTCAGGAATTATTGCATAACCTTTCAAAATGCATTCCTTAACAAATTGTTATTTGAACTTTGTTCTACTGACAGAACTATATAGATTTGTATGGCCTTGCCATAACGTACACCTTGCAATAATTGAATCCAAAACTCCCTTAGCAATTGTGACTTCTCAGCAGCTTTTACAAAAAGAATAAAATATTTGCCTACTCCATTTTCACTAAAAGGGTGACTCTAAATTGATATTTTCTAAAATATCACATTTTGAATTTGCATGAGAAGTGAAATCTTGCCTGTCACTTGCCAGCTTAATTTATTTCATTCTAAGTTGCATCTCTCTCTCTCTTTTCTCTCTCTCTCTCTCTCTCTCTCTCTCTCTCTCTCTCTCTCTCTCTCTCTCTCTCTCTCTCTCTCTCTCTCTCTCTTTCGCCTAATTGCATTTGTTCCTTTTGTAATTCTATTTACCTAACGTTTTTCATTTCCTGTATTTGTCTTTGTTTTTCCCTTTCTTCTATTGGTGTTTGATTTTCCCCTTTCCTGTCGCTCTATCTCTTTATTTTCTTCAAATTGTAATATCATTGTCCTTTTTTGTAATTCTATTTGTTTTTCTTTCTCCTGTCTATCTTTCTCATTCTTCAAATTGTAATCTCAATTGTTCTAATTGTAATTCCATGTCTTTAATTCTCTCTCTTCTTTTTCAAATTGTAATCTCATCTGTTCTATAATTCATTTTGTTTTTCCTTTGCCTTTTCTCAAATTGTAATTTTGTTTGTTCTTTCTGAATTTATTTTTCATATTTTTGTTCTGCCATTTTAATGCTAGCGTCGGTTATAGGCTTACTGACAGATGTCAAAACAATTTTATCAAAGATAATCTTTTCTACCAAATGTTGAACTATTTTTTTATTTCTTGTTTAGTTAAGGAAACCTTTGCTTCAGATAGATCATACTTTCTGGCAAATTTAAGAAATTATCCAGCTGTTCTTGAGTTAGATTAGAAAGAAAACCCTCCACGTTTGATATTCTTAAACGAAAGCATGTTGTTTTCACTAAAAAGTCAACTAAAATGAATTACATATATTTAAATATCAATTTTTAGACAATATCAAATATCCCAGACGAGCCCCCAATTTATTTATGTTACACATCAACTCGTTCATAGTAACACAAAGAAAGAGTGAAGACAACAAGCTTTGTAAATTGTAACAAAAATAATCTATTTGTATTGTTCCGTTCCAATTTAGAAGATTTTGAGAAAATGACTTTGTCCAAAACGGTAGTGTTGTTCTATAAGAAAAGTAAATGTTGTATAAATTAGACGAAGCACAATTATCTCCACTAAAAAAATACGTAATTCAACATGAATACACGAACAGACGTTAGCATAAAAATACCTTTTTAAGGTGATATAAGCTTTGTGACTCTAAGATGTTGAAATCGGCTACGACTCTGACTCAACATTCTTTCAGATAACTAAGCATTTAAACGAAGCTAATACGTCGTTTCATGTACATGCGCACGGAGGACACGTGTAATTTCGCAATGCATCTGGACATTATGACATTATGAAAGCCTACCCAAGTATCAGCCAATTATTTTGATAGCTACTCCTAAACGTTTACTTGCGACAAATTTACTCGTGCTTACATGAATCACATTTACGATTTAAGTAAACACGATGTTTCTGAAAAAACATTAGACCCATGCAAACATAAAATAATAATAATAATAATAATAATAATAATAATAATAATAATAATAATAATAATAATAATAATAATAATAATGAGAAGAAGAAGAAGAAGAAGAAGAAGAAGAAGAAGAAGAAGAAGAAGAAGAAGAAGAAGAAGAAGAAGAAGAAGAAGAAGAAGAAGAAGAAGAAGAAGAAGAGGAGGAGGAGTAGGAGGAGGAGGAGGAAGAAGAAGAAGTACATTTAATGATATAAAAGTAAATAAAAATGAAATAAAAAGATTTATACAGAATTCATTCCTTAACACATTTTTACAGAATTCATTCCTTAACATACAAAACAATTCAACTACAAGGTCCTAACACTTTAAATTATGATGGATTATAAATTTAGAAAGGGCAGGAAAAATTTTGTCTCACTTCAAGTTCAGGTACATATGCTTAGGGTTAGCATTTGTAATGCAGTAAAACTGTATCAATATGAACCTGTGCATAGCCTAATAAATTTATGGCTAACCTGGCAGAAATATATACTTAATGATTTACATCTTGTAACCACATATTGCAAGCTCTGCGTTCACCAAAGGAACACCTATACTTTACCAATGTTACATCAACATCTCGCACCAGGTAAATGAAAAGGAAATGAAAATAAAGATGAATATGCACTAAATGTCATGACGTAAGCGACATATTAAAAGGTATATTAACTTAATATGTATGTATATATATATATATATATATATATATATATATATATATATATATATATATATATATATATATATATATATATATATATATATATATATATATATATATATATATATATATACATACATACATACATACATACATACATACATACATACATACATACATACATACATACATACATACATACATACATACATACATACATACATACATACATACATACATACATACATACATACATACATACATACATACATACATACATACATACATACATACATACATACATACATACATACATACATACATACATACATACATACATACATACATACATACATACATACATACATACATACATACATACATACATACATACATACATATATATATATATATATATATATATATATATATATATATATATATATATATATATATATATATATATATATATATATAAACTATATGGATTATATTTAATATTTATGTTAATCACTTTACCAAAATCAGAACATAGTTGTGGCGGAAAATTAGGATACATTTTTCTCGATACAAACCATTCATTTTTTTATTTCTTCGTAATTTACATAAAATGGTTCAGCCTTGTATATAGCCTAGCTAAAGTTAAGGCTTATTCTCAGTTTTCAGGTAATTTAATTCTGCACTGAGTTGTTTTTGAGACATCTCAGTCAATCAGCTGCCAATTATATTATTGATCTCTCGTACATTGGAATAAAAATTTCTGAGGCCGAGCAAAAGAAGTTTTTTGCGTATTTTTAATATTATTGTGTGCTTGACCTTTGTCGATGGGTGCAGAGTTCAAGTGTACATTTGATTTTTGTTGTTTCTTAAGTAATAATTAAGTCCTTATATTGAGATTGTTTGTTGATATGTATTCATTCATACCTTAATATCAGTCGGAAGATTCACTTTAATTGTGTTTAGATATTATTCGAGAGGAATCAATTATATATAGTCTTATTCACTGGAATTAAAAAGTGGACTGTGGACTAAAACATTATTTTAGGATTATTGTAAAATAATTCAGATACTTTCTAAAACAACTACGTTTGAACATTAAGACTGTTTTTATATCAACCATGTCAAATTCAGTACATTCAATATTACAATTCATTTTGAACACTTCTACACTTTTAAACTTTTGATAGAATGTTCAGTATTCTTTGGGATTTAATACAAAATACTTTAAATTCCTTTTCAATTTTGACTTTGTATTCTACGAGGTTAATTTATTGAATTTTACAACACTTGTTGGTTTTGCTTCTTTCTGTTAAATGATTTAAAACCATAGAGTCCTATCAGGTTGAGAAAGTTTTCAAATGTCTGCATATACAGAATTCGCAACAATCCATTTGTACTCTAAAACGTACTTCTCTCGTGACTGGGTCATAGAATGCCACTAGCGCCGTGCATTATTTGCTTAGGTGACTATCGGATCCAGGCAGCCTTTGATAAGCGACGCCGATAATGCATTCCAGACTGGCATACAGTGGACCGTGGCAAAATCTGACCTACTACACAACCGAAAGTCTGCTCGTAAGTGTCAGTTTCCGTTCTCGGAAGTGATTTTTGTTAGCTTTCTCCTCTGTCTCTTTACTGGAGACCATCTATTCTTTAGATAATAATAATATTAATGTTATGTCTTGTTTTAAATGCGGTTTATTTTCTTCCAAAAACTGTTTGATGGCGTTTAATGATGCACACACTGTTTATTTGTTCCATTTGTTAAACTAACATTTTCTATTTCATCTGCTACATTGTTTGGTCATTCTTTTATGATTTCTGATTCCCATCTTTTCTCTTCTTTCTAATCTTAGTATAATGTACTGATATTTTATACTTTTAAAATGCGGTCTATTTTTCTCGACAGAAATGGTTGATGAAGTTTAGAGACAGCTTGTTTTGTTTATTTTGTTGTTTCTAAAGACGCTTGTTCAGCTTCATCTGCTCTGTGGATTTGGTGGTTCCCATATCATATTTTGTTGTTTCTTCATTTTTATACATTTTAGTGTATTCATATAATTTATCCACGGTTTACTTATTTTGTTTCATTGACTCTCCCCCTTTGAGTTTCTTTTATATCACCCCGATGATCTAGTACACGCAAGTAAGCACTCCGTATTGGTTGCAGCTACTATCATTATCCTTGCCAACGTTTCTAATCTACACTACTTGAAAGAATGATTCGAGCCTTATTTTAATTAATAATTATGGCGTGTTGTTCTTGTAACGTTTTATTGGAAGTACTGGTTAATCGCAATCAATTCTAAGAGTCTAATTTCTGGCCATTGTTGTCTCAATATGAGACTGGTTGTGTTAGGAAATAATTAGTGATTGGTCTATATGTTGACCATTACGTTTCAAACGAATCTCTTAAATTTCCTGTTCGTGGTCAGGTTGTTGATTTTAGTTAAGTTCCAATAATATAATGATCTATGAAATTAAACTATTTAATTTATTCATTTGGCAAAGATGTGTGTCTAAACAACCAGATCGTTCATGTCGCAGAGACTGGTCAGTCTTCCACCATAATCATGCTTCGTGTAATGGTCAGTCGTTCACCAGAAGCATGCATCAGTCGTTCACCATAAGCATGCATCATGTGACAGCTTATCTAACTTACCTGTTTATTTTCTTGTCTTGTCGCAGTATTTTCTTCAACCGTCTATTAATATTCTGACGTCATTTGTGTGGATGACTTGTTATTTCTTCTGGTAGAAAAAATGCAGTCAAATTTTACTTGTATCACTTACGCATGATGAGTGAAGTAACAACTATAGAGATGGACCTGTCCTCAGCTCATTTAACGACGTTCTTCATCATTACTTTTTAGTGTCTCTAATACTGACTTTTAATATTGTTCTGTAAAGTGATGATAATACGGATTTTAATATAATGCTGCACTATTAGTGTTATCTGTTGGATCTGCAAACAGTAGTTCATCTGTATTTGATGATCTTAACATGAATTTATTATTTTGATATTTTTGTCCACAAAGTTTGCATGCTTACAGGATTTATGCAACATCTGAATTTTTTATTAGCAATTACAAAATTATTCCACTCAGGTTGTAAAATGCTATTAGTTACTTTTCATGGTTTTCAAAAAGGGTATTGTGACATTTCCTACTTTTCAAATAAGCTATTTGTCACATTTTATTCTGTTACAAAAGGCCATTTGTCATATATTTCAAAACTCAGCATATTTTGTTTTTCTTCTCCCAATTAATAATATTCAAAAGTTTATGAAAGCAAACGTTTCTTTCAAACGTTTTCAGTAACATAATTTCATTTCTGTATCATCTATAATTTTCCACTAAAATACGGTGCATTTTGCAAATATTTTACATTTAAATCCTGTAAGACCAGTAGCGGAGCAAGATACCTTCACGCCATCACATAAGTATGGCCTCCCAATGAAAATAAAATGTTTTATGGGAATTCTTGGCCCTCATAGGCTCTCATACCACCACCACCACCCGGCTGTCCGCAGTTGTGGAGGTTGAGCAGTTACTTCGCCCGCTACCCACAGATGACGGGATTGATTGACTGGTTAATACGCCAGTGTGTAAGAAATATTTAGTGCAGAATTAAAAATAAATATGAGGTGTGATTCATTCGTTTCCCCAGTTTTTATGCTGACTGTTATTTTTAATCGAAATCTCAAGAGACACAATGACGCATATGGTCAACGGGACAAAGAAATAGCAGGTTGCTTATTCCGCATTCTGATGATTCTGATTGTCATTGACACATTACTACCAGATTGGCTGTCTTACGTACACATAATCTGATCGATTATGAAATGGAACCATTTATGGGTACCAATACAATGGCTTCTAAAGGGAAAAGGGTCTCCTAACAATGGATTTTGGGTATCTGAAGACTGAAGTATATAACTGAAGCTTTTAGCCTCTTTAGATAAGACATCTCTTTTTATATATAAAACTGCATTTTAAGGACAAATTCGATCGAATGTACACTCTCAATGTTTTGCTGCAGTTGTTATTAAACACTCTAATGCTGATCTCAGTACAAACTGCGGGAAGGGCATACGAAGCGTAACGTACTGTAACGTACGAAGCGTATGTCATAGAGGTATCTCTGCCTTAGAAATTAAATTTCATAAAATTTCTTCAAACTCTGTGCACAGAACTACATCTGTGTTTCGTCCGGAGTAGACGAAAAGAAAGAATTTTGCATAGAATACTTGGAGACGGTCAGGCCGAGCTTTATTCATTAGCCACACGAAACGAGTTATTTTCTTCAACTCGGAACACGAACACCAATATGGTTTTGTATTTATTGCATGCTTTCTTTTTTACATTAATATTTTTATATTTATTCTGCGAATAAATATTCAAAAGGGACTGTGATTTATAAAAGTTGAATTATGTACACCTTCGAGTATTGACGGGCGGACATCAGCGAAAAAAAAAAATAATAACAATGAAACCTGACAATTTTACAAAGAGCTACATAAATCAAACGTCTTGTTTAAAACGATACTTTATCTTGAACATAAAAAGTAATTGATTTATGCTATATTTAATCCACACTTATTTTTTTCTTTATCTTTTGCTTTTAGAATCTCAGTATTTATTACATCCGGTTCTTTTAAGTAGCAATAAAACGCCTGGTCCTGGCCGGAAAAGACGTGAAGTGACCCGTTAATGGTAATAAATCCAGGACTCATCCCACCGTTGCAGTAATCAACCCACGATCAAAATTAAGTTATCTTGTACAGCAAGGCATGTAAATGGCAAAATAGACTAAATTATCAGACAAAGTATGTAGGTAACGGAATCCTAGACCCAATCTCATTAGACGATGATAACTGACCTACACGTTCTGTCCGAGATTGTTTATTTAGCCTTGTGATTGATGAAATGGAGGGTGCTCATCAACTGTCAATGAAAGAAATGCAATTTCCAATATAGCCGGCGATCTGAGAAATTATAAGAGATAAAATTGAATTTCAAATAGTGTGGCAAGATTTTGTTTAGACATCTCTGTTTTTTAAATAATACTTGTTTTTGTTTGTTTGCATTTTTATTTTTGTATTTTTCTTTTTTATTTCATTGTTCGTGCTATATTTCAAATTAAGAATCAACCGAATGAAAGAGATTACCAGTCAAATAAAAGTTTTAACTGGAGTGGAGTGGAGTGGAGTGGAGTGTTGTTCCTTTGAGATCGCAGTGAACAAGTAGTAAGTGCTATTATGTCTGCTTGAATGTTCGGTTTGGGTAAACACGAGTTAGAAATATGGACATCTTAACTTTAATTCGTCCCTTGAAGCTTTTTTCATCCTGAGGAAATCCATATTTCATTTATTTTTTTAAATTGTCGTGTATGGTTCTTAAATTTTGCTTTGTGCACTTTGTTTGACGTTGAAATTAAAATGAAGCTTATTTATGATTGAAATGAATACATGTCATCCAGAAAACACAAATAAAATACATGCCGTCTTTACTTGCATACAAGCCGGATTCAAATAGAAATAATATAACCCCAATCTTCTGTCGCGTAATGCTCTGGTAGGTCAAGGTCTGCATTGTTTGCTCTTCTGATTAATCCTAACATGCCGCATAGAACCAGATCCGCCGAAAATCTGGATCGACGCAGTTACAGTTGGACCATTCCTATAAGTAAGTAATTACGTTAAATAAGACTTACTCGTGAGTATATACGGTAGTTATTGCTCATGTGCAAGTAAACGTTTGTTTTCCATTGAAGCTGGCCATACTGTTGCACAGGTAATATTTTATGCTACAGCCTGTCAGCAACGCAAAAACATGCAGTACATAACTATAACATAAATATTTTTGTCAGCACTTTTATTACTTGCACATCATAAAACCTCGTTTCTTTATTTTAAGAGCACTGTGATAAAGTAGCGATTACAACATCGCCTAAAATCACGAAACCACGATAATTCATTGGATCTGCATGTTTTAACATGTCTTTTAAGTGAACAATAATTTTAAGTGAGATAATTTTAAGTGAACGATAATTTTAAGTGAACGATAATTTAATCTCTCTATCGCATATATCGAATAACTCTCTAGCAATTATATATATAACAGCTTATTGCAATAATTTTTATGCTAACAGATGTAACATAATTTCAAATATGATACACGCTTAAATCAGCCTAATCGACTAAGCTGTACACTGACTCATTCCCACTGATTTACAATTTGATTCTCTTAAGTTTTCTCTTTACAACATATATGAACTTAATAAAAATCCTGTCGTAATTCTGTGCTTATCGGATGGGCGGTGCCAATACTACGTCCATGTTTTAGCAAAGTATAAACAGGAATTAAAGAATCAATACATATTTTATGTTTCATTCTGTGCACGCTAAACCCGATAACTCGAATGTCATTTAAACATGTGATTCATGTTTAGACAAAACTGTCATCCGGTATTTAAACAAGATAATACAGGACAGCAAATAGCATTAAAAGAAACTATTTTATGCTTCCCATGCTGCTCCTGTGAGTCATTACAGCCATTATTTAATAACACAAAAGATTGTCACAATTAACAATATGCTATTATTCATTTGAAAAGGCGTGCTTCAGTTTGAATTACAACGTTTAATGATATTTTTCATATTCAATAATTACATCTCAGGTAATACGTGCTGTATTTTTTCTTCAAAGTAAAGACATCTGCACGGCTTTTACAATTATTTCAAAATATTGATAAACAAAAAATAATTTATACTAAAACAGTTGCGCAAGTGTAATTAATTTTGTGACCCTTCGAATTGGCGCATTATGCGCCAGTTATACGTTGTAAATATGAAGAAAATAATGCTGGAGTAGTGTCTAATCTGCAATGTGAAACGCATATAAAAAAGTGGTACTACTTCAGCTTGGAAGAAATAATATCGTCAAATACAGTTCTTCTATTTTTTCTTGAGTTAATCAAAGTAATATGTGAAATAGATGAGTGTTACTTGTGGATTCCTCTCTGTCCTTCCAGCATATATGACCAGTTAGAGGTTTTAGACGAATGCCCTCAAAACTTTCAAGATAACTAAAGATTTAGTATTATAAGGTTTCTACGTGTCCGAAATGCACCAAGCTGTCATTGTTCCATACTCGCTTCTCTTCATATAGTATACATGTTGGTCCGCTTTCAATCCCCTTCCTCCTCTACTGAGTTTTAAAAGTTTGGGACCTTGGTCAGAGGTCAGTTTTAGATTTGTTATCTAGATTTGTTTGTGCAACTTTTTTTTATTTCTTTTTGTATTTGGGTACCCTGTCAATAACGAATCTATCCTAAGGTAAGCTTTGTTGTTATTTCCTTCCTCTTTTGATCACACACACACACACACACGTATGTATGTATGTATGTATGTATGTATGTATGTATGTATGTATGTATGTATGTATGTATGTATGTATGTATGTATGTATGTATGTATGTATGTATGTATGTATGTATGTATGTATGTATGTATGTATGTATGTATGTATGTATGTATGTATGTATATATATATGTATATATATATATATATATATATATATATATATATATATATATATATATACATACATACATACATACATACATAACATACATACATACATACATACATACATACATACATACATACATACATACATACATACATACATACATACATACATACATACATACATACATACATACATACATACATACATACACACACACTTGCATTCAAAAAAAGTCATTTACATGTGTTTAGTCTTTTTGCCTTGAAATAGCTCTCCATGTCTATTCCACGTTCGTTATGTATTCAGCACGTATAGTGAGCGAAGCTCACATTTCTCGCACAGACTTCAAACCGTTCCCACAAACCAATAATCTACAGTTTACAATGTCCTGTATATTTTCCAATATTTATTGAATATTTTTCAATTGTTATCCCTGAGTACATCGTAGTTGGGATCGTGGGGGTGTATACTTTGCAATGGCCTTTTTGACACCCTTGCTTGCACTCACTTGCTTTGGCGGCGTTGTTCTGTGCTGTACGAATGGGTTATACACCTTTTCGTTAACAAGGCAGTATAACCTTTAGTTCTGATATTCCAATTAGTTTTTGCCGCTTTTAGATTGTTCATCTTCAATTTACGATCCTGAATGTTGCAGTTGTCTGCGAAGAGCAGGGGCCATCCTGTGCGAGTGTCCTCCCAAATTACTGCGAATGTGTTCATGTACAGATATTGCGCCTGTGAATCAATGGTCAGCGCCATTACACTCGGGACCCTTTGTCAATTTATCTGCAATACAATATAACGGTTCTAAGAAATGATTCATTTGGTAAATATCACTTGATTATCGCCGATAGGTCACGCACACAAGGGAGATCAATAAGGAAGACTGTGGTTCTTCAACCTAATTACTTTAGGATTTTTTCAGAATCTACGTTGCTGTTCTATGGATTTTAAGTATTAATTAAAGTTTACTCGTCCACGTTTTAAAACAGTATCTTTTACAATCTGTCTTCTTTTTCTGCAAAATAATGTTACAGTTTCTTTAATTGCACATGCCTATATATAAAATAGTAATGTTAATTTGTGATTTTAAATAAAAGAGGCCATTTCTGTCTAAAACAGTATTTTGCAAATGATTTAAATAGCAATTCCGGAAACGACCAGCTAACAATTGATTTGATTTTTGTTCTCGTGTGACGAGCAATCGTGAATCACTGCCCATGACTGTTTTATTATATTTTTGTTAGTTAGTAACATGCAATAAAAATGTTATTTCTACAAAATTCATATTTATATGTTATGCTCTCAACACCCAAACATAGCGAGGTATTTCATTAAACATTAATTGAAAATTTGAATGGTGACTTGATCTGATTCTGTCAGTCACTTTATACATGTTACGTAAAATGGCGTGAGAATTTTCAGACATTATTCATAACTGTAATATGAAGAACCGTCACTTTTTACTCTACAAAAGTAAGCTAAAGTAACACTTCGTCCAAGCAAGACCTTTGAATTTCATATAAAGAAACTAATTAACGAACGAGCGAAAGGAACAGAAAAAAAGAAACGTTATTTTTCGGCACATGATAGGCTGTTTGTACATGGCGGCTAGTATATTTGATAGCGGAAGAAATGATTCTCGTCTAATGATGTAGTTGGAAATGTTGTTTGCAAGAGCTACATTCAAAACAGTAAAAAATTGTATTTTGAAGAAATAAAACATAAAAACCTAATAATTTTTTTAAAGAAAACAAAACAAAACAAAGAAGGAAAAACAAAGTACAATTTAGCATATTGAATAACGTTTATAAGAAACCCACAATTTAACAATGTTGAGTAAATAAATGAAACAAATTAACCACCGAAACTTATTTGAATGAAAATAAGCCAATGTTCTTAACAAAAGATAAGTAGTATGTGTATCAAATGAAGTCAAATAAAACTTTTGCACGTGTTCATGAATATTTTCAAGACATTTGTACAAAAAGCGAAATATTTATCAATTCATATATTACAAGGAAAACCATGAATAAACGAAGCTGTTGATGAGAAAGCCACGCTGTTTATATTACGACAGACAAACACGTGCCTGGAGATAGGCATTGACTGCAACCCCTATGTCTTCATTATCAACAATTACCCATATTTAGCTATCTCAAATTTCCGTGTCGTATCATTGAGGAGCTAAAGGTCACGTTCATTAAGACATCAAGCAGCTTTACAAACAGATTAAACAATGACTCATATTTGTTCCAGATAAAATCAATATTCATTCCTTTAATCTATTGGGGCGTTGTGGCTAATTGACGATACCCCTGAAAGGCCGCATGATTACTTTTAAACGTACTTAACGTGCTCAGCCCATTCAATACCATGTTAAGATAAAACAAAGAACTTGTTTTTATAAGCAAATATACCTTTTTATAAAATACTAATATTCTAAGCACATGGACTATAAAGAGTACACAGCCAAACTGATATGGAAAAAATCATCCAAAATATCTTTGATTTGAACATGTCAATTCTACGCCACAGTAAACGCATTTAATATTAATTCTATAACTGTACTGCTGATGTTAACCGAACGTTTTACAAAGTTCTCTGAAATATTTCAATTAGGGCACAAAAATATATTTTTTGAGATAGAAAATAACATACATTATCCAAAATATTTTCTTCAATTTTTTTTTCTGACGCTATCAAAGTGAATCAAAATTAACATTGAAGAAGTGACATGGTTTTATTATATTTGAATAAATGTTTGCAGTACTCGCTTTTTTAGCAAATGCAAGAGTCTAATGACATATAACGAACGAATTTGCTTTAACGGAAAGCCCTTAAACGAAATACACTTAAATGCTCTTATTGGTGGACTAAAATTCGACAACAGAAACCCTTCTTCCTCAAAGTTTGCATGTCTGGGTTTGAACAGTTTCAATAGTGCAACATCTTAATTTATTTTACAATGTCATCTCTGTCTTGTCATCACATGTTTCATTTACATCTGGCTGATGTAATAGCTGTAAAGGGTTTGTTTCAGGTACATTTCTCTTTTAAAGTTATAACTCTAGTTATAAAATGTGTACTGTAATGGTCTCAACAATACAGTTATATTTACGTTTTTTCCACCTGATGGTAGCACCTATTTGCAAAACATTAATTACAAAACTCTACAATAACATGCAGTTATTATATATATGTTGATATCTTATCTCGAACAAATCTCTACATACGTGATACCTTATCTCGAACAAATCGCTACATATGCTATCTAGAAAAAAAAAACATTGCATCTAGTGTCGCGTAAAATTCACTACATCTAATATCTCTAACAATTCCCTACATCGAATGTCTCAAACAAATCCCTCGAACAAATCATTACATTTAATATCTCGAACAAACTCCTCTCTCTCTCTCTCTCTCTCTCTCTCTCTCTCTCTCTCTCTCTCTCTCTCTCTCTCTCTCTCTCTCTCTCTAAGAGATGGTGTTGTAGATGATACTATTAGTTATGAAGGAGAGGGAGATAAAACATCGATTTCAAAGGTCGCCGAGTACCATAGACAATACCAGCATTGTCGCGTAGCGCCTTGCCAAGATTTAATATTTTGCGGTATTTATGAATTGATTGTATATGCAGTATTATTTTGTCATCATATCCGTTAAAAACCGATCTGTTCTTATATGTTATATATTCCAAAATGAGTCTCATCCTTGCTAACAGCAAACTAAGGTCGCTGAAGTTGGTTCTTTTTAGGTTGAACCCGGCGTTCTATGGCACAAATGGGAATTATAAACGTGATAACAATCTCGCATGAGCCATCATTGAAGGTCGTATATCTGTGTCTTGTTTTCTTTGTAATAAATTTGCCCCATCGGTGCGATCTTGATTTGGTCAATTAGTTTCGCTGTCAAATAGAGCTACTGAGTCATTTATCATGCACACAAATATTGTTTGCAACTTATGCATTAAAACGACACCAATCAAATTGCGCAGTAATAATTGATATCGCATCATTAAAGCGACACCAATCAAATTGCGCATCATTAATTGAAATCGCATCATTAAAACGACACCAATCAAATTACGCATCTTTAATTAATATCGCACACATATAAAGCTTAAGGATTGTAACTACGTGTTATGTTTATTGTTCCAACACTTTATAAAACAAGTAATATTTACAAAAGGTGATATATTGCCAAGAAACATGGAGTTTACTTGCAATGACGAGACACTAGAAATAGCATTAAAAAAGCATCAAAGACGTTGGCATTATTCTTACATCTGCGAAATGTTTGATGAAGCACAGGTTGTATTACCATTCCGGGCTTGTAAGGGGATAATTTTATTATAAAAAGTTATATTTATAAATGTACTACTTTAATTGTAACTCACTAAATAAATCTTTTTGATAAAATGATATCACCACTATTGAGACACTGTTGTGAGGTACGGATATTTTTGGATGATGATAACACTGAATGAATACATTTACAAACTTATTAGGTGTTAAAAGAACACGATGTGATTCTATTTATGGTAAATTTGATGAACGTATTTTACAGCAAGAAAGATGATATTTGAAGTTTGGACCCAGCATGCGGTAGGTAATGCTGATAATTTAATGAACTATCAAACCAAGTTTTACTGGAAATTTTATTTAGTTGGATGGAAAGGTTACGAAATTCAAATAAGATGCTATACATGTAAATAAAATGTCAAGTCATCGTGAAGTGAATTTTGGTAATGTTCACATTAAAAATTCAAAAGTGTTTTAGCTAGAATTATGTATGGCTTAGATTGGAATCAAAGGATGGTGTTTGGAAAATATGTACAAGTAAAGGGAAAGGTTTCGTGTGTGTGTGTGTGTGTGTGTGTGTGATTTGGATTTTTAACGTAGCTTTAACATTTTTCAGTCATATCACTTCGATGTCTGCAGTGTGGCAGTTTATAGTGATGTCTTAGCACTGGGGCATCATGTCGCAGACATGTAGCATGATGTCCCACCCAGTCACATTATCTTGACAACAGGCCGACCAGTCCTAACACTAACCTTTTAGTACTGAACGCCAAGCGAGGCAGCTGTTAGTACCATTTTTACAAGTCTTTGGTATGACTCGGCCGCGGATCCAACCCACAACATCCCGCATTTGAGGCGGACGCTCAAATCACTAGGCCACCGAAGTGATAAGGGAAGAATGACTTTTTTCTATATGCATTTCACTCTTCTATATGCATTTCACTCATGGATGTAGATTTTATTTTGTTTAAATAAAGAGTCAATTATACAATGACCGTTTCTTGAAACTGGTTAAACATTAATGAAAATACCAACATTTTTTTGAATTTGTAAGTTCAGGATATATTAGAATTATACTCGCCTTTGGTGTCTATAAATGTAAGGTTCTTTGTACGGAGAAATAATACTCCGTAAATAAACAACTAATGAACGAGGAATAATGAAAACGTTTTAAATATTATGTTTCTGTACAATAAAGATTTTTTTCATTATTGAATAGTACATCATTGTATCCTCTCAAATAATTCCTCATCCACCTCTCTACATACTTTCTCTGTGTGATTATTCAGCTATTAAATGCTATTTTGTATTCACTTTTTGGTATGTTGTTCGTAAATTGGACGCTGCACTTCATCCGCGTGGCGGCTTTCATATCGCCTGGCCCCAGCCAATCTTTGATAACGTGACTGATTCAACCAAAAATCACTTGAACTAAATTAGAGTTCCATGGAGGATGTGGCAAAGTTTGGACTCTGTGCTCTTTCGGGCGTATATCAAGACGGCGGATTAATGCACATGAGTGTTGTCATGGAGTTAATGGAAGCCTCAGGTGCCTGTGAGTAGACCGGTGGTTTGGGGTGTTTCACAACTTTTGGCAACTCTCTGGAGGCACAAAAATGTCCATTGACATTAGCCGAGTCAGATAGTGATCCCTTAACGACCAGGCCTTTCCATTTGAAAAATATTGCGTGTAAAACTCTATTGTCAGTCCAGTTATGTTGAGCGATTTATTGTGTCCCCCCATCGTTTTATTTTTGTTTTCAGTACAGCTTTTTATCTCTTGAGTCATGTTCAAGAAAGTGAATCCATTCTGCATTACCTCTGGCAGTCTCATTCCAGCATCTCTTTTGTCTTCATATTTGGCGAGTAGCTGTTGAGATTTCAACTCGATCATGCTTTTGATCAGCAGTCAATAAACGCCCATGATAAAAGAAATATCTCCTACAGTGTATCTTGGAACTTTATCACACACACCCCTCAAAGCAGCCACTTTTCGTTCATCAATCGCAATGGTCTATGCATTCACGTGCACTTTTAAACCTATGAAACCATACCACCACCAACTAGAGGATATGACAGACAATTACATAAGTAAACGCAATTCGTATTGGCCTTGTGATTTGCCGAAGAGTACGGTAAGAGCGCCCGGATGTTATAAAATCTTTTCTTAGTAACAAAGTTCTTACCTCTCGGTCATGTACCTATATTAGGTTACGCGCACAAATCTGCAGTAATGCGGCCTGCTGAGCGTGCAAGTATAGCTCAATACATAAAATGTTTTGTCTATCTATAGGTATTATGTCTTTAATGTTTAAAGAAAAAAGTTATAACAAAACATTTTAGAATATTGCAAATAAATCTCGTCTATAATATATCGTTCTAATAAGTATCACGTGTATTATACTAACTGCTGCTGATGTACTGAGTTTTATATCCTCACATTCAAATTGGGCTAATTCAAGAAAACAGTCTTATCTTGTCTTTTATTTCTCTTTTATGTAAACAAATAATGGTTTTATTTATTCAGCGATGAACAGTTTTATCTGTTCCAAATAAATGGCAATTGTTCCAGCACAAAATCTGAGTGTAATCTGGTGTTCAGAAGACAAGCATAATGAACTGAGCAAGTCTAATTCTACATAAACAAATTAGTTTTTGTGGGTTCGACGCCATATATATATCACATGGTAGGTTAAACATGGTGGCCAATACATTTAGTGGAGTAAGAATCCAGAAAATAAACCCCATAAATAACCACAAACCCAAGAAAGCTACTGGCCAACATTTACACATAACCATTGGTCGACCTGAGACGCTAACCTATTCAGAGGTGAGATATCAGTGATCTATGAAGGCAGCAGGAACTCTGTACAAATTATTGTCTACAGCGTCATGGGTAGCTTGGAAGTTTTAATTTCTCTCGGTTTTAGAACAGGCACTATGAACAGAAACCTCCAAAATACTGTCTTTTTAAAAATTTTTATTTCTTTTTGTTTTCCGACATACTTTTAGACATATATGTGGAAGACGCGTCTTGGAGAAGTGAGATGAGATAGAATCATTCAATATTAGGATGAATCAATGCATGATATTGACTTGAGATTTTTGTTGGAAAGTTTGATACAGTAATGAATACACTATGCACACTATGCTTCCTAGTTTATAAGAGCCTAACGTGTTGTTGTTACTTTTCTCATTGCAAAATTGTGTTTGAGTGTGTTTGTGTATTTCATTTCAGTATGAATTAAAGTGTGTGTGTATGTATATATATATATATATATATATATATATATATATATATATATATATATATATATATATATATAACAGGACCGTGCGGCGGCCTAGGTGTTAGAGCGTCCGCCTTTGAAGCGGTATGTCGTGGGTTCGAACCACGGCTGAGTCATACCGTAGACTTTAAAAAATGTCATTTACAGCTACCTCGCTATGCGCCTCAGATTTAAGAAGTTAGTGTTAGGAATTGTTGTCCTGGTATCAGGATAATATGACTGGGCGAATAAACCATGCTATAAAATTGTTAAAGCCACGCGCACACACAGATTAGTATAAAAGTCAAACGTGCCATATAAGTCGAACGTTCCTGCACCTGACATTTTTTATTTCAAGTTGCTACACCCGCGCTGTTTAGAAACGGGTTTTTCTGATTACGTTTAAAGGCGTGCAAGCCAGGAAATTGCAGGTTAAGTCACCGTGCACGTATTGTCGAAATCTGAGATAAGCTGTACCATATATACTATCTTTTTAAGTCAGTCCAACGACACGCTGCACAGACCCAGGTCTACCTTAGCATTATTATTTCACAGACAACTCTGGGTCTAAGCAGTTGGTTTGGAGGAATCAGCAAATCGCGGATAGTTATTGCAAAATATAGGTCTAATAAATTCATTCTAACACTACGAGGTTATGGACACTGAACAAAATTTTAGTATGTTCTAGACAATGCAACAATCGTTGCACATTCCTCAGTCTTGGTTTGATATATTATTGAATTGATGGGTACGTTACATATTAACAGGGGCTCCAAGTGGCCGAGTGGTCTAAAGCGCACTCCGCTACGGATCACTACCATCTCACATCTGTCTGCGTGGGTTCCAGTCTAAGATTCGGCGAATGTAAATATGTGAGAAAGCTTGACAGTAGCTTCTCGTGGGTCGGTGGTTATATCCGCGGATTTCCTAGTTTCTTCCTCCACCATTAATACTGGCCGCCATATATAGCCTATCGTGTGCTGAAAAATGGCCTTAAGCCCTAGAATAACAACAACATACTAACAATAGGACACGTTTGTTCCTTTTCTTCGAAGGATGATTATGAAATGTACATGCACGTGTGTGTGTGGTTTTATTTTCCTTTTTGTTCCATTTGATGTTGTTGTTGGGGTAAAGGGTTGTTGGCAATTAAAAT
>JAEAOA010001233.1:3517500-3525000 GCA_016746295.1 Potamilus streckersoni
AATGACTAATTTATTATACAAAGCACATGGGGGCTAATATTATAATTTATCTATATAAACATCTACCATATAGAGTATAGTACATATAAAATGTTTAGGTAAATTGTAGCCATTTATACGAGCCCCTGTAATTCAATTCATGAAATGTAATTTTGCTTTTTATCTTATGGTCGGTTTTCCTTTTTCTCTTCAACTACTGCCTTAAGCTTGTCACACTTAGCACATGCTATATTTAAAAATTGTCATTGTATTTTGCAGCTTGAAATTAGAGAACAGAGTAATTCCGTAAAACCAAATTTTCTGTACACGATGCAGATAACAATGCACTTGAATGGTACTTTTTACGCCTGAAGACACCGTTACATGAAGATGGTGCTATATATGTTTCACTTTGACGCCGTACGTAGTATCGAATTTTTGAATGGTTTTAGACTTTGGCTGATCCTGTTCAAACACTGTACAATGATTCGAGTATTCCATTGATTTATAATATTACATTGTATTTCTATACATTGTTTTGAAATCTTCAGAAAATGGAGGAATAAAAAGATAACATTCAATCAATCAATTAATCACACACATTCACACACAAACACACACACAAACACACACACACAGAGCTGACCACACAAAAATTACAAGCAACCGTTCTGTCTACGTGTTCAAGGTTTTTGCGCCCTACAATACCCTAAACCAAACCTCATGAAGAACATTTCGTATGCAGTATAAAATAATTCGAGTTTGCAATGAATATAACTGTAAGGGGCATAAATATTGATATCGAATACTTAGTGATCCTGTGTGTTATTTATCATTGACTTCGAGATAAAAGTATCGCCTCTGGTTAAGGTATGCCACGGATTTCTTGATTCAATTTAAAGCTGGTGTATTATAATGAGTTAAGTGTGGTAAATGGATGTGACCCATCGTAAGGCTTGACGTGCACGGCTAGTAGTTTGGCGTTTATATACAGAAGTCGATTATTCCTAGTATCTGCCGTGGATAAGAAAAGGCTTCGCTACTTGCGATACATGCGCAAAGATAAGAAGAGATAAGACAAATGTAGACCTTGCATATTACTAGCCATGTCAATTACTGGAAGAGAGTCTGACAATAATTAAGATAGAATTTGAATTCCACTCAGTGTTTATCAAATATTCTCCTGAAGTAAAATTTCTTATCTATATGCAATGCAACAATATTTTTTTTTCATACATAAAACACTTCAATATTTAGAGACACTTCCTTTGTTGTAGTAATTCTCGTGTGGGCCCAATATAACTCAGTGGATATTGTTATCCTCATCGATCGATCTTATGCGTGTGTGTGTGTGTGTGTGTGTATGTGTGTGTGTGTGTGTGAGTGTGTGTGTGTGTACGAGAGAGAGAGAGAGAGAGAGAGAGAGAGAGAGAGAGAGAGAGAGAGAGTCGGTAACAAGGTTAACAGATGTGAGGAATTAAAAATTGAATAGTGTATATATATATATATATATATATATATATATATATATATATATATATATATATATATATATATATATATATATATATATATATATATATGTGTGTGTGTGTGTGTGTGTATTTATAGATTAATGATCGTTGACTTGTTGCACAATTTTACAATTCATTCTAAGAGAGAAGAATAAGGTAGGTACAAGGAGGATTAATGCGAAAGTATTCAAATTGTTCGTATGCATGTTGGATCACGTGACTAATTTATTATACAAAGCAAACAAGAGTTTTGACGTAGCTCTCTCTAAGTAGTAAATAAACCAGAAGGCAAAGAGTACATCCATGCAAGGGTTAAAGCGCCATATAATGTTGAAAATGCGATCTGATCATGTAATCCAATAACGATTCACGACGTAGACGAGGAAAGAGAAATAGTTACCATGGAGAAAAGTGGCAAGTGTACAATTGGCTATGCTGTTCTTATGAGCCTGTCTAGAGAATTATGAACTTAAATGCGTTGAATCCATTTACCTCCTTATAATGTCTGCATTGAATTCAGTTTGAAACTCCCCTTTCTCCGATTTCCAATAGTCCAAAATTCATTTATCTTAAAAAATAAACTATCTTAGGCGAAACTATTATGCAAGTCTTATATATTCCAATCTCAAAAATCTAAAAACTGAGTTCAACGAAGAGTTGATGCAAATTTATAGGCAGATTTAAGGCAATATTCATTTGCAGATTTAAGGCAATATTCATTGGCAAATTAAAGGCGATATTCATTAGCAGATTTAAGGCAATATTCATTAGCAGATTTAAGGCAATATTCATGGGCAAATTTAAGGTAATATTCATTGGCAAATTTAAGGCAATATTCATTAGCAGATTTAAGGCAATATTCATTAGCAGATTTAAGGCAATATTCATTAGCAGATTTAAGGCAATATTCATGAGCAGATTTAAGGCAATATTCATGGGCAAATTTAAGGTAATATTCATTGGCAAATTTAAGGCAATATTCATTGGCAAATTTAAGGCAATATTCATTGGCAAATTTAAGGCAATATTTATTAGCAAATTTACGGCAATATTCATGGGCAAATTTAAGGTAATATTCATTGGCAAATTTAAGGCAATATTCATTGACAGATTTAAGGCAACTTCTGCGACAGATTTAAGACAATATTCATTGGCAGATTTAAGGCAATATTTATTGGCAGATTTAAGGCAATATTTATTGGCAGATTTGAGGCAATATTCATTGGCAGATTTAAGGCAAATGCATAGCGACACAATTAAGATTTGTAATGTTATAAATCAGGGGTCTCAAACCCAAAATCAAACAACCCTGAGGACTGCATGAGGCCATTTTTGATGGCCCAAGAGCCGCACTGCCTTAGTTATCTTTCATGACCCCTTGTGACGCCAATATTTGTGCCGGCCACAAGGTACGGCTTGACGCGCCGCGTGTTTGAGACTCCTGATCTAAATGATGTATCCTAGGGCCTTTATGAATTACAATATGTGACAGCAGTGGGCCCCCGGAACGTTGTACTGGTTGGCATACCTTGTCCGCCTCTCTGATGTATTGTTTGCATTTTAAAGGAATTATTATCAGATATAATTAATCATCATTTATCATACAATGTGGACTAATCAAAGTAGATTAATGATAATACATTGTCAGTCATGTACACCGCGGATTTCATTCATGAGAAAGTAAGAGAAATTAAATGTGCAAATGATTAGAGCATTTATAGGGTTTTTAGAAATAGGTTTCCTGTAATAATTAGAGATTTAAATGAGTATTCATTGGATAAAACTGTTCATCAGTAGTCAAAATACGCAATATAAATCTGGGAGAAAATGAATGATTTCCTTCCTTCATCAAATTATCAATGCTACTATTCGTGTGAAAGTAGTTAATTACTTTATTCAGATTGCAAATAGTTATTGATTTCTTCTGTAGTATTGTGTTTGGTATTGGTAGGGTCTTTGATTCATCACTGCCTGATATTTAACGTATGTCTGATAAAATGTCTTTAAGATGCCAAATATTATCAATGAGGGTGTTAAAAATGAAATTGTAAATATATCTAATAAAATGTAGTGGTTTTATTTACTTAAAACTGTCATTATATTGCATGCATTGTTAAATCATTGACTTGTATATTTAATATGTCCATAGGTACATTGAAACTCTTAAAGTTGTCTTTAAATCGCAATGTTGAACCACTATATATATATATATATATATATATATATATATATATATATATATATATATATATATATATATATATATATATATATATATATATATAGTTTAATACAAACAATACTATCATACAGGTTAGAGAAATTAAATTCGTACTCTACCGAGTTTCGAACCCAGGTCCGCGAGTAAATGGCACCCATCGCCTTGCCTGCACGCACCAACCCATATACCGTCACGACTAAGCACGCATCACCAAAAAAATGATGGCACTGAATCGTTGTTATATATATACATACATATATATATATATATATATATATATATATATATATCTATATATATATATATATATATATATATATATATATATATATATATATATATATATATATATATATATATATATGAACAGCAAATTCTGTATAAATCGCGGGTAAATAATTATACAGTGGTATGTTGTCTGCCTATTTAGAGCAGTATGGCATGTTTCCAGTTCATTTTATGATTTTATTTGGTCAAGAAATAATTTGATTACTCAATGCTAATCAGACATCCGTCCAGGTCATCCCTGCAAGACAAAACATCTTGGTTTAACTGAACTGAACACTAGTTGGAGAACGTTGATAACGGAACAATTAATGGGATTTTTCTTCTTAGCACTACTTCATGATTTTGATATTTTTAACCAAAAAGTTTTGCTAGTTAAATTAACAACATATACTATTACAAAACCGTCATTGTAATGGTTTTCTGCTTATTTGAGCAGTATATTGCAAGCTGTGAATTGGTATGGCACCATTTCGAGTTAAAATAATTTGTCCATTGGAGTACCACAGGGATCAATTATATGCCTTCTTTTTTCATATATAAAGGATTTTGTAAAGGTTTGACACAGTTTTAAGTGTCTGTGTAAGCAAGTGATATGTCGAAATATGTTAGTGACAAAGATGTTCATAATGCTGAACTTTTGTTTGCTCAACTAAGTGAATATTTACTCTGTGCTTTGAAATTGATGCATTTCAATAAATTTTGCTTAAATGTTCAGACAAAACAGTTTATATTTATCTGTTCGGCACAACATGCAGCCAGATGTAGAGACTAATCCTTGGACATTAATGGTACAAACAAAAATTGATAGTTGCAACCTTTCACGTATGCCTATTTATGATTCTTTATCCAGGTTCAAACACTTTGAAGGATTATTTATAAAATTATGGAACAAAGTATGAATTATGACAATGCTTGTAGGTTTTGTGATTTTACATGCAACGGATATTGTAAAATTTATATCATCACCTCATTTCAATACTCGATGATGAACGGGCTTGAAGTAATAAAATGGGAACACTGTTGCAGCATATAACATAAAATCCATGTGCGCAGACAAGCATACGTACGTACTAAATAAGCTTGACACTGTATCGACAATAAATCTGTAACATATCTTCAATGAACAAAGTAAGTGCTTTCGGGTGAATGGTTGGTCAAGGTAACATTGCATTACCTATTAGTATTTAATATATCTGTTGATGTATGCAATACCTAACTAGTTTTAGATTTAGCGAATTGAGGTAAAATCAAATTTAACTTGTAACTAGTGAATGATTCTGAACCTCCTGTTTCACAAAGATCACGTTTTTCCGAATTAAATCTCAAAATGGCCCAGACAAAGCAGTGAAATGGAAGATTACCAATACTAATACAGGAGCAAAAGGATTATGTCGAATATTACACAAAACTCATAAAGAACATACTACAAAACATAATATTACGGAGATATATTCACATGCAAAGTAAAAAATGTGAAATTCACGCACGATATGCATGAAAGAAAATAGCAGCTGATAAGGCCAATAAGTAAGGTAGAGATCTAGAGATATTTTTCAAGACAAAGAGGATAGAGACAAATGAAGGATCCTATCTAGAATGTTAATACAGGGAAGGGACACAATAATTGAATGTCAAGAATACCACGCGAAAGAGTGCCAGCAAAAACAGCAGTGATGATATCACTTCAGGTTAAAACCCCAGAATATATCTTCCCTCAACCCAAACGGATAGAAAGGTTACATATTGCGACCCAGAGGAAACTAACCGATATTAACATTTGGGAAAATAACTGCTGCGGGTGAGACGGTCACAGTAAAAGAGGCCCACACCTATCTTGCGGAAAATAAAATAATTAACTGGAGAGCTACATCTGTCTGACATTCTACTTGAGATACTTTTACAAGCAACGGTATAGAAGTCTCAGAAAAAAATTAACATTAAGGTGATAACACTAAGATTAGCACACATTCCTTAATCACAATATACATAAGTATAAGGATATTTGAAATAGAAAAGAGCAAAGTGATAGACGTGAAAAGTGCATTCTTTCTGCATGGTTTTCTGACCACATCATGGTACAAGTGTTGTATATTTTATAAAACATGTAATAGATGTAGACCGACAGGATGTACCCCACACACATGCCCTAAAAGCTCAGAGACCAAAGCAGGGATTGGAGAAGGTAATAAAGGAAAGAAAGGATCGATGACGAAACAACAACAACAACAACATACAAAACAACAATTCGGAAAAAAACAACAATAAGAAAAACAATACCCCAAACACAAACAAGGAAATCAACAACTACAACTATCAAGAAGAAGAAGACGAAGAAGAAGAGAAACAGGAAGAAACAACGAAAGGAAGAAGCATATTAGAAACAAACAAAGTACAAGAGGAACATCAACAAGGGAAAAAAATCACTTAACATCAACATCAACGGAAGAACAGAAAAGGGAAGAAACAAAAGGAGAGACCAACCAGAGACAAAAGTGCAAGAAAACAAACAACAGGAATAATAATCATCAATTCGAGCAAAGACAGGGGTAAAAGCAACAGAAATATACAAATCTACTCGACAGCAAAAGCAACAGAAGAACCAGAAAAAGAATCAGAAAAAGGCAAAAGGTGAGATAAAGGGAAGAAAAAAGGAAGAAGAAGAGGAAACAGTCTGATGGAGAAGTATCTACTTGATGACGATGAATGTTAGGAATATATGGAAAAGTAGGGAAAATATACGATCAATAACATACGTATAACCATATTAAAAAATCCACACATTGTAACGCAATCAACAATATTATATCATTGGCAATTAGATTAGAAAAAATATAATGCCAGAAAACAGTAACACAATACCATTAAGCAATTATACTGGTAGGACAGGACCGCCTCCCTAAATGGTCTGAAAAGATCAACCAGGGAAAGTACCCTCCACAAGAAAGTGAACCAGAAAGACTTTTAAATTTTTATTTGAAGAATCTTATAATTGAGAAATTCCAGGACTAAACAATCGCATGTATAGGACTGGAGATTATTTAGGAAACAATTCATCTATTGGAGAAGTCCCATATTAAATATCATAAAGAGTATATTATTCTGTTTCCACTTCATTCTTGCGTGCAAGGGAACTCTATATCCTTGATAAATGTTTCGTGTATACAACAGTGTATTCGTCTAATATAGTTACAATCTATACATTTTGGTAAACTTAGATATATTGGTGATTTCGTTGAGAACTTTGTTTCTTCCGCTTCGCGCTGGGTAATATCGTCCCTTCAATGTAATTAAAAGCAGTTAGGGACGGGTGGAGATCAACTGGGTAATGTACGAATTTAATTTGAAAGGATCTGGTATACTGATGTCTTTATGAGCTTTGACGACTTTCATGTACTTACTGTGTTACATGGTTCTGAAATCAGCAGTGTTTGTGTTTGACTGTATAATACAATAATACAGCTTTCGTATTGATTCTCGATATGTTTTCACCACGGGAAA
>JAEAOA010001233.1:3530000-3637500 GCA_016746295.1 Potamilus streckersoni
ACGAACGTGATCCTTTGAGTCTTTAGCTGCATATAAAACACAGTGGGGGAAAGGGTAATTTGGTGCATGTACGCTAAAGGTGACCAAAACTTGTGAAAAATATGATCTAACAAGCATTAAGTATCACACAGCAATTTCAAACAATATTCCGTCTTTTCAAGGACTGGGACCTCAAACAATATTCAGCCGTTTAACTCTTGGAAATTCTTATTCTTGGACATTTTCATTTGGATTGAAGGGGAAAAACTTTAAAGTACACGGATTAGTATTTGCTTTGTTTTGTAGTTTATTTTGGAAGAAGATGAGTACATATGTCTAGGATAAGAGGTGTGTTTTATAAGTTACAGAAGTTCGTCTCTCTGGAAGACAAGAAGAGGCTAGAAGATTATTTTCTGCAAAATACAGATCTATTAACATTGAAATGTAATTGTGTTCAGTGCACCAATTAAGAAATAAGACCACACCCGGATTCCCCACTAAACTGGCAAGTCCTAATAATGTAGTAAAACAGCAGATGTGTGCTCTGAACCGAGACCGCCTACCAATGGAGGCTACAATTTCCTACTTCCAAACAGTGGTCTTAATTGTGAGGTTTGATAGTAGTACAAATGGAGTTTTGACATTACATTCATTAGTGGTCATAATCATGTTCTTCAAATTATCTTGTTCTTGAAAATGCAAAATAATTATTTTGTCATTTCAAAATCTGTCATGTTCTCGTCTTTGCCAGTTCCGTGCTCCATTCCGGATTTTGCGATCCCTTTACCCGAGAAGCTTCTATCAGGCAAATGGCCAGTATCTATAAACAAAATAACACACACACACACACACACACACACACACACACACACACACACACACATGCTAAAAAAGCATTTAACCATTTTATCTGTGTCATTGATAATTTCTTATTTCAGTAGATGAAATTCAATAACGCATCTTACTAAAACACACTTTTTCTCAGGAACAACCCATTTCAGTGCCAAACAATGTCAGTCACTTATCTTGACCCGACTGATAAACAAGTATTCATTTCAAGGGTTCCGCTAACCTAAGTCTTTATTTTGCTTTATCTTTACTAGTAGATTTCGGCAAACATCCGTTTGAACCCCCAGAAAAGTTTTATCTCGTCAAATATTTTCATCTCTGCTCTTATTTGCAGTGAATGTCGAGATTTAGAATCGTACTTAAATGTCATGTTCTTTATTTCATTACATATCAAATGAGGAACTTTTGTTACTCCGAAATTCACTTTTTTATGCTGCTAAGACGGATTAAAGTAAAAAGCACGAAAACGAGACCTTTTTTACAATGAGGTTCAATAGATATGGCCATACATTTCCTGCAAGATTGATGGCATTAATTGAGAAAATGTGCCTTCAACCTAGATTGTTTACTTAGATATCCTGGTCGTTCAATCAATTTCAAGAGTCGGCAAAGATCTAGGTTATTGTGACCGGTTTACCAAAGAGAAATTGACTGAGAAAAAACGAATGCATCGAAGTTTTATCATTCGCGAGCGACTTCAAGGTTAATCGTATTGTTAATCGAATCCTAGAAACAGCCGAGTTTGCCCTAATATAGTGTGGTATTCTTTTTGCAAACTCAACTCAGGAGAATGAAATAAATGGGTTTTCTGTAAGATGATGCACAGACACACATCCAAAGCATATTTTAGTCAAACAAATATAGACATGGTCTGAATACATTTATCAAACGAACGGTTGCATAATTAATCAAATCTCAATCTGACGTGCAGCAACGTTTTGCAAAGGTTCTACGTGGATATCTTTTAAAGCAAGTAAAGTCTTTTAGCCTTGCCCTGAAAAGTAGGCAATACATTTTAAACCTATTAACGCTCTCTTGTAAAGCAAGTAATAATTTTTACACCTATTAACTTTGCATCGATCGACACTAGTGGAGTAATCTTTTCACTAATTAAATTCTAAACGACGTAGGTATTTGATACCGGATTTTCTTATCTTAAATTATATACCTTTTTCATTGCACAGGTAAACAATAACGTGCATGTCAAGAAATACCTTCCCTAAATTCCCGTATAATCAGATAACACCAAATCGATTCCTCCCGTCCGCCAGCTCAGCTGCCACAAAGTTGTTTCTTTGATGATTCACACAATTCCGAATTAGTTTTCTGCTTAGCTCAACACCTACACACACACACACACACACAGAGCGATAGTCAGATTCAAAGGAACATTATTACTTCGTCCTTACTGTGTACTAACACATTTAACAAGCTTAAAGAATTAAAATGCAGACGACTAAAATGGATATCAAATAGTTCGTCATGGTATTTGTCATAGGTATCAACGTTCCCGTTTGGGAAAACAAAATAAGCATGTGCACTAGATGACATAGTACATGATACATGTACTATCTGATTCTAGTCAGTGCAAACATTATGAAGAATTCAAAATAGGGTGATTCGTGGCATGTTTTCGAGATGGTTGCATCTATCAAGGAGTTTGGGTGGACCAATCAAAGCGACCATAATCAATATTATTGTACTGTGTTAGGCACAACGGAATCCACCCAAACGTAAAAAGTCAAATAAGTACATGAAAATCAATAATAAAATAAATTCAGCGTTGACATTACAGCTAATGCAGGATCTCCAGGCATTAAGTATGGTATCCGACGTACTCGTCCACTCCATCACAAGCTCATACTTCGAGACTGGTACCATGCTCTGTTAGGAGTTAGTGATAACAATTTCGTAAACCCCCGATGTTACAAAAGAGGTAGGCAACCAGATATTCTAACTTCAAGATCTTAAAATGGAGGGGATATTTCTGCTTATTTGTATTTGTTGATTAGATAAAAAAATTACGTATTTGATTGTAACAAACGTTTTAACAGGACCATTCTCACCACCATCACCTCCACCATCCCCATCCAAAAACTATGTTAATATTGCACCCGAAACTCTTTTAAAAGGTCACAATTTAAGAACTCTTAAAATTGTCTGCTCGTGGGTTCCATTTCGTGTAACAGTAAGAGTAAGCAATCACTTTGACTATCGTTATCCAGAACAAATGAAATTTACTTTGAATTTTATATAGATACATACAAATATAATCAATATTTAATTACTTTCCAACTACAGATAAATATGTTTACTTATTGTCATATACTTTTTCTACGTTCAAGTGTAATGCTAATAAAAACAAATTAATAAAAAGAAAAGATTTTTATAACTAAATCAAACCTAATCATTATCATTAAAGATTTAAATTTTTGCGTTTGAAGAGAGAAAGTGCGCAAAAAGTCAGTTCAGCTTATTTTAAAGTAAATCTAAAACATTTAAAAATTTCGGCAAATAATGGGTTTCGTCACAAATTCACCTACTATAAGGGCAATTGTTCAAGGCTGAAATATAGTAAAACAAGTATGACTTGTGATTGCTAATTTGGTTCTATGGATAACAAATGTCAATTCAGTTACTAAATACCAAAGTTTGCAAGTATGAAGTAGATTATCATGCTCTTATTGATTTACTCTTACTTTGATACTTGTTTACAATATAAGTGTCAGAGATGTATAGATTTTGGTCTTTATTGATTCTAACTCCATTGGGCTTAGAGATTTTCATGGCTACTCGCCAAATATGACAGTATATAATATTTTATAGATCAATTGGATACTTCTTTCAGGGGGAAAAAATCTTAAATACTTTTAATAGGAGTGTGTGTTTGTGTGTGTGTGTGAGTATGTATGTATGTATGTATGTATGTATGTATGTATGTATGTATGTATGTATGTATGTATGTATGTATGTATGTATGTATGTATGTATGTATGTATGTATGTATGTATGTATGTATGTATGTATGTATGTATGTATGTATGTATGTATGTATGTATGTATGTATGTATGTATGTATGTATGCATGTATGTATGTATGTATGTATGTATGTATGTATGTATGTATGTATGTATGTATGTATACTATCCCAGTTTTCCAAAAATTGTTAAACCACCTGCTGATTTAGAAAACAAACATCTTCTACCCCTCACCAATAAAATAATTTTGCGCCACTGACAGGACAGGGTCGGTTTTTGCCGAGTAGTACAAAGCCCAGCAGTGTCTGTGTTTCCGGCCAGCTACCTGTCCAACCCTGTTCAATATCTGGTTTTCACCAATATACTTGGTATGAAACAGTGTTTTTCCTAAATAAAAATGATACCATTCGCGGTACAACGACTGTCTTAAACATTTTAATGTTAGTACTTTCTCTGAATGGATGATTATTATGACATTTGCATTTCACCGAAAGACGTATATTAGTGTCTGCTTTGTCCTAATGAAAATTGTACCAATATGACGTCCAGTCTGTGCGCTTTAGCAGATGATTTGAAAATGGTGTTATCGCCGAAGTATACGAGAATTCTCCAATGATCATGGATCATAACAGTCCAAGGAATGGTGTAATGGTGCAAACTTTGTAGAATAATTTTGAAGTACATTTATTTTTGTTCAGCGAGACACGTGACCATTCAGATAGATATATTGGCAAGGTTCACAATAACTTGGCAACATTTAATAGCTAACTTCTTCTGCTTGGAGGCATAAATTGAATTTTTACTAGGGTCCATTCAATAACGGCCAGAGACATGGAATATGCCAATCTTAAACCAATAGAGGAAAACGACAACAGTTAAGATAAACAAAGAAAGGATTTAGAGTGACTTGCGTCATTTGAACAGCAGACGTATATGATACTTCTCCAGAATAGTTGTTATCAAAGGCGGACTAGAGAGGAATATTCTGACTTCGGTGGGAGTAATACAATTTTTCGTTCGTAAAGAAAGTAATTCTGATTAGCTCGACTAAACGACGGTTCGGTTCCCGGAAGGAATTCAATCTTAAAAATATCTCCTTCGCGAAATTGGTCAAAGTTTTGATGAGAGCCATAATGTTTGATCCGGGAAATAATTAAGTGACTATTTCTCTTTAGATTTTCCAAATGACATGGGGTCTCAAAATTTGTAAGACCCGGATCAAGAGAGAGAGAGAGAGAGAGAGAGAGAGAGAGAGAGAGAGAGAGAGAGAGAGAGAGAGAGAGAGAGAGAGAGAGAGAGAGAGAGAGAGAGAGAGAGAGAGAGAGAGAGAGAGAGAGAGAGGTCTCGGAAAGGCATAATATAAAAATTAGCCTTACACTTGGTATTACACAATGGAAAAGAGCTCAATATACAACCAAGACTGTGTGACCAGAAAAATCTAAAGAGAGGTAGAAAAGGAAAATAATACTGCAATACCGACTATCACCAAGGGTGATTTAGGAAAAACCAGATGAAACAGGTGATACCGGCAATTTGAGCTTGATCAGTCACTCGATTATACGATGAAATTTGTCATACCAGTATAACAGAACGACTAATTCAATTTAGCATAAGTGTTGTAACTATATTCCTAAGAGAAAACGAATCATTCACATATCATGTTCGATTTCAGTTTGATATGTAGTTGATGAAAATCAGGAAGTTTCAACGCTCGACAGTTAAAGGCAAGAAATGGTGTTATCTTGAATTTCTGGAATCAGTCCTTTGACAAGCTTCTTGTTTATTTGTTTTGTTGTTGTCTTGCTCCTATTTTTCCATTTTAATTTGGAGTGGTGTAGGCGGTGAGTGTGTTGGTGTGGTTGCGTGGTGGTACAGTACAGTTGCCGCGTCCTGGTTGATGTACATAATCTGTCATTGATGAAGATACAAATGACCTGATAATACCTTTCATGCAGACTAGTACATTGCTTTACTTCTGTACAGAGTGCAGGTGCCAGCGCACAAAGTAAGAAATGAAAACATTATGCTTGTCAGCAGTACATGTTTTTCTAAAACTGGATACACCTTAACTCAGGTATGATCAACCATTTAATCAAACAAGTAAGCACCTAAAAAAGAACAAACGTTGTTATTTCCTACTGTTATGTATATCTATATTTCTTATAATTCTTGTTATGTGATTTTGTTGACATTTTGAAAATTGTATTCATGACTGTAAATTATAGGACATATCTATAGCTGGATTCCGTACATGCATAGGGTCCATTTTAAGATATTAAAGAACAAAAAATTGCATAGAATCTATACATAGACGACTGCATATATGTTAACCATTTTTTGATAATAAAATTATTTGTAAATATGTTTGCGAGATTAGGACTTTTCATATTGAAAGGTCGTGTATTAAACAAATTAATTCTTACTGGACAAATTCAGTCACATAAAGAGGTATTTTGAAATATTAAATTGAGTAGTATGATATGTCACGTTTGGCATGTTGCGAAATATAGTCGAAATAGGCTATTGAATGCGTATATAAGTAGAAAACTGAGTAACATCATGTCTGCAGATTTGATTTATGTTGTACTTAGATATTATTTGAGGGGAAAAGCTTTTATAAAGTGCCCATTTTGGGGGCCTATAATATTATTCTGTAACTATTGTGAGTTTTTCAAAGGAGTTCTAGACAACGCCATTTTGACAACGTCATAATTCCTGACATACCTAGATTTTTGGTTCTGAAGTTTACACTGAACTTTTCATTCTTTTGGAATTTAATGTATCTTTTTCAGGATTATTTTGGATTCACTTCATAATAATGTAAGGTCCTCTCACATTTTCATTTATAACATTGATAAATAAATTGGTTGTTAAGTTTTACAAAGCTTATTGATTTTTCTTCTTTCAATTACTTAGTTTATGATCATTGTAGTAATAACTACAATAACTGATCTCGGGACGTGCGATTATTCGCTGTTTTGTTCTGTTATTTCTAAAGGCTGTCTTGCTTAAATAATTCACAAGACAAAAGCTGTCTTGCTTAAAGAATTAACAAGACGAAACAAAAATCTTGAACACCAATCACAGTACAGACTGAGTAGTTTTACGACAGTCTAACACATTATTTCATAAAGTGTGATACTTGTACGACCGGTGGTATGCGGAAGGGTTTCGTGGGGTAAGTGGCAAAAATTAAATCACTAAAGTTCGCACTAAAAATACACCACCGCTCGTGGATACTGGTTACTCCAGTAAGACCAGTGTCCACATAAGATACGCAAATGTTAAAATTTTGGGAAACACTGGCCTAAAGGATGATACCAGCCTAGCTTACCTCTGTTAGTACGTACTGTAGATTAAAAAGAACTGCTAGTATTGTAGGTAAACCAATCATAAAATTTCAGGAACGAATCTTTTTCAAGATGTGATTCACGCAAACTTCTCTATGAGAATAAGTTTAGTTTGGTAGTTAACGAACCATCAATTGTAAAACTGGACTGAATTTGAAAAGTGAGCACGGACTGGCGTTTTGGGGCGAAAACTACGTTCATTGCTTCGCTTCACACCGGCTTTAGATGCTCTTTCCTCCTTTTCCACCCTCAGATCTCGCACAAAGACAGAGATGTTGAACCATTTCCACCCGTTTAAAATTCAGGTGTTTCACTGTGACGTCATAATTTCTGACCAATCGCAATTGGCGTCACAAATTGCTTTGGTAAGCACCAGCCACGTCGCTGTAGACTTTGAATTTGTCTTGAACTTGGATGTGTGCTGCAACGATTTCCACTCAAGACAGCCACTGATTGGATATCAAATTAAAGTGAGTGTGTGCTGGGTCCAATCCCATTCACGAAAGCCTTCTAGTCAGGTAGTACGATATTTTATGTTCCACAACCTGAAGGCTAATTTAACATCTCTCTTTGAGTGTATAAATGCCTGGTGAATGTGGCACAGATTCCTTCCACCAGGAGTAATTAGCAGTGTGTTGTGCAGGCATAAACCAAAGACACGTTTACTTGTGAGAAAGCCTCTATCTTTCACACACACACACACACACACACACACACACACACACACACACACACACACACACATACACACACACACACACACACACACACACGAACCATCAACCAGTGAAAATTTATATCGTGCCAGGCAGTTCGAGTAAGGTCTTGTACTCAAGGAAACACCCATGGAGCATAATCAGCCTGATCTAGAGAGGATTTGAACTTAAAAGAATCCTACAGGGTGGCCATGATAAAAGATTCGTTCTAAAATAGCCTCTAGCTTAAAGGAAACGGCAGGGTGGCAGAGATAAAACAACTGACTCTAGAAATAAACATTGCTAAGATAAGAATGATTCTGATTGTAAGAGTCCCAATGTAAAAATAAATTGTACAGAACATCATTTCACAACCCACCTTGCTTCGGCTATCACGTAAAACGGGCTTGTACCGTGGTTAACATGTTTATATAATATAAATATTTGAATTTAAATTTTACTTTAAGAAGTAAGTAAGTAAAGCAGTCGAAAGGTCACTGAAACAGAACAGGCGTTATACAAATCACGCTACTTAGTATTTTAGAGAGATTAATTAACAAAATGTTAAGATATCAACCATTTCATGTTTAGAAATAGGGTGGGGCTAGAATACAAAATAAAAAAACATTTCCTGACCACTAATAACTTGAACGTAATATGCTTCTTCTCATTTGCAACACAAAATAACTGATTATATAAAAATGGTTGCAATGCAGTGGTCAACATTGATAATGTTCTTTATCATCATCATCATCATCATCATCATCATCATCATCATCATCATCATCATCATCATCATCATCATCATCATCATCATCATCATCATCATCATCATCATCATCATCATCATCATCATCATCATCATCATCATCATCATCATCATCAGTAATATTGTCATCCTCTACTTCTAGACAGAGATTGGACTTGCAAAAGAACGACAAGATGGCCAATTCAGCAGAACAGACCTGTGCCTTCTGACAATGTCAAAAGCTTAGGCCTCTTTTTCCTTCTAGTTATCAATACCACCTGTCAGTTTTAAATAGAAACTGAAACTCTTGATGCAAATTCGTTTGTTCGAGCCTACAGTACGGTGTACGCGCTTTGTATGGTTCATTACAGATTAATAGACAAGGATATTATTTTTTTGCGGTCTCTCGTTGGGTCATGGTAGTTCAAGAGGATTTCAGTTTCCTATGCAAGTTTTCGTATTCGCAGTGTGGCAAGGTTATCAATGCATGAGAGGAGTGACCCAAATGGCAAATCGCCACCTCGGTCATAAAATGTAAGGTGTTGAAATGATGTGTGTTTGGTTAGCATATCTGGAGGAGCAACTAAAAAAGATATAAGATCGACGAAATGTTAAATAATGTAGATTCAAAACGAAATAATTTTACTCATACTGTACATCCAAAAGGCTTAGGTAGTGGAAGATTCAAGCTACAGACATGCTCTTTCAAGATATCTTTTTTTTTTCGTTGCATATATACGTTTAAAGTGGTAAACGTTTGTTTTTAATTAATTTTTGTTTTTATCATTGTTTTTTACAAAACAATTTACTTATGTTATTTGTTTTTATTTACGTACCGCTTTTGACTCAAATCAGATTCCTCCTGAATGGTCGAAAATACATCTTATTATTGTTGTACAGGAAGATATGACGCAAAATAATCAGACTTTAGTTTCTCTTGTGATGGGCATTATTAGTGAATTTAATAGGATGGCAATATATTGATTCATACCGATTCCCGAGTTATTGTGAGGTATGTTGTTGCCAATTCAGATAACAACAACATCAGCAGAGAAAAGAAACAGATTCTCGCCTATTTTGGACTGAGTAACCTTTAGCAATGGCTGACGCATATACCAATGCTCGTGGTTTTTTGTTGTATATTTGATTGTTAATACCGTATTTCTTTTTTGTTGCATGATTTGTTGTGCAAATGGGTTGGGCCACATTTTTTCCAGCTTATTTATGATGCTACCCAGGTAGACACACAAAATTAAAGCGTTCAAATATAAAAATGAAAAAGATACAGTGAATAGGAAAGTGCATTTGAAGTTTTAATTATGTCTGAGAAGTTTTCGAAAGTACAACAGCGAAGAACATTTAAAAAATACGAGTGACAGTTTTCTAAATATTTGCATTACGAAATGGTGCAAATGCTGTTTTTTTTTTCGATTTGGATGTTCTTAACGACCTCAATTTTCTCCGTGTGATTAAAAACTATTTCATTAATTAAAACGCGTATTATATATATATTGTTTTATATATATATATATATATATATATATATATATATATATATATATATATATATATATATATATATATATATATATATATATATATATATATATATATATATATATATGTTACGAAGATGATTTTTGCAAATGTAATTCTTTTATTATTGTGGTTTACTTTGGTGCTTTACGGTATAAGTATTGGTAGCATGGCAATGTAACGATTCACGCATCCCGAGTGAACAGGAACGTAGGTTATTAAGTGTCATGGCAATTGAAGTAAAGGACCATTCTTTTATTATAAGAGGCTGAAAAAAAATTAAATCCACTTCTTGGCCTTAAAAGCTTCCGTCATCCTGGCAAGGGTTCGTACTTACTCTATAGAATACAGCTGTTATAACATTGCACTTTTACATGTTCAAACTTTTGACGTATCTGTTTGAATTAGTGGTGTTTAGCGCAATTTAGCTCATTCGAGTGCTATTGTACAAAGTTAGTATCTTATATATGTAGAAAGTGTGTGATTTAGGCATAACCCCTGACCTATATATCTGTACTTGATGTTGAGGGTGTATACTGCAACCTTTAATGAGGTAACTTAATACTCTATGCTTTTCTCGACTGATTAGACTTTCTAATATTAGCAGCTTCTATATTCAAAATAGAAATGTCAGTGGTAGTTACATCACCCATTTCTAATTGCATATAAAGCCATCATATGTGAGTGTATCAGGGTAGTTTTTCAACTGCTTTTATTATTTGTACTTTCTATTATTTTTTTTTAGGTTTATGCCTCCTAATATGGCTCGGATTTTTCCGTTTCCAGTTGCTAATTGCAAGCTGATTTTAGAACTGATGTGGGTTGGTGCTTGGAAAGTCAAACGCAAATGTAAAACGTCGTCTGTCTTTTCTTGTAAAACTATAAATGATCCACAAGGGCCAGGCGAAAGAAAAGTTCTTCAGATTAAACGAAAATTAGTTTCGACCTATTTGAGTCAGGACTTGATTAGGTTAGTTTTGTCCTGTTTTGGAGCCAGGACTTAATTAAGTTGCAGTCCTGTTTTGGGGCCGGGATTAGATTAGTTTAGTTGCGCCCATGTTTTAGTCAAGACTTGATTAGTTTAGGTGCAGCCATGTATTAGTCAGGGCTTGATTAGTTTAGTTGCAGCCACGTTGCTCAGTCTGGTCTTGATTAGTTTATTTTCAATCCGTTTTACATGCTTCGTTTAGTTGCAGTCCTGTTTTTTTTAGGCAGGACTAAGTTAGTTTAGTTGCAATCCTGTTTTGGAGATAGGACTCGATCAGTTTAGAGGCAGTCCTGTGTTGGAGCCAGGACTTGATTAGTTTAGTTGCAGTCCTGTTTTAAAGTCAAAGCTTGATTAGTTTCTGATCAGCTTATTGCGGACCAAGTTCTGAAGTTACAGAGCTTAATGAAGAATTCATACGTCATTCGAAGACTACAATATCAGCACCATTTGCGGTACCTTTAGATTCAAAGATATAGCAAACTTGTCGAGTTATGCTCACGAATGAGCGTTCAATGGGTTATATTAGGAACTGACCAATTAACTTTGTGTGTGTGTGATATTTTTTCGAATCACCTAAATATATTTTTTCAGTTAATTAATATCATGGAGACAATTAGTTCATTATTCAGTATTTTTAATCAAGCACTGTTTGCTACGTTGTTTATTGTGCAAAACGCAAATCAGAGAGAGAGAGAGAGAGAGAGAGAGAGAGAGAGAGAGAGAGAGAGAGAGAGAGAGAGAGAGAGAGAGAGATTTTCTGGATCCAGAAATCTTTGCTTCCATAATAATGAACGAAAACATCCATCATTGTCTAGTTTAGAAGTTGTAACAGATGGTGTATATGGGCTCGTATGTTTACAATTTATCTTTAAACTTTAAATATATAAGTTAGGACACTTCTTCCATCTGCGACCTATTTATCAATGGACACTGATATCTCCTTCCAGTTTTATTTTGACCTATTCAGTAATAGAAACTGAAGCATCAGTCTACACTTGGTATTGTTTAGTAAATTTAGCACCAATGTTTAGGTCTAGGATTCATCATTTTATGGCCTACATTAAATTTTGCATACTTTATCCAGTATGCAAGCGCATTGAGCTAAATTGAGTACCGCCATCTCATTGGTCGACTGAAAATGAAATATTCGATATATTGATAGCCTCATTTTCAATCCACCATTGCGTTGCACTTGCGTGTTAAACGGGCGGGATTCTTAATTCGGTCCTGGGAGAATTGGAAGAAGTGTTCTCCTTTGTATGATTATATAGTATATACACGATTTAACGGTAAATTATAATCATCGATATGAGCCCTGTGCGTTGAAACATAACCGGAGAAATCGTGATTTTAAGAAGCGACGCATCCATTGTGCCCTAGAGTTAGGTGAAATGCCTTGATTCAGTCTTCCCAGCTTGGAAGTTAACCTGGTGTCACATTTTTGAAGTGGAGTCACGTACCTTCATCTATTATGAATACATCAAGGAACTAATACAAGTTCCGGAGTTTTGAGTCGTACATAAACTTCTAATGACTTAACCTTGGTTTGTAATATGGGACTCTTGCATTACTATATTCAAACAGTGATAACACTTCCACAGAACACTAAATTCAACGAAAAACATTACTTCACGGCCAAAGATAAAGTAATTTACTACACTATATCCCACCACTATTGTTGTGGCGCATGCATGTATTTACGCAGTCTTCAAAGTATTTATTACGAACAATAATGCACAAACGTATTGGACCGCTCTGGTGGCTTCGGATGCGGGAGGTGGCCGGTTCAAATTCCGGTCGAGTCATACCAAAGACTTACAAAAATGGTACCTACAGCTGCCTCGCTTGATGCTCAGCATTGAGAGGTTAGTGTTAGGACTGATAGGCCTTGTGTCAGGATAATGTGACTGGGTGGGACATCATGCTACATGTCTGCGGCATTATGTCCCAGTGCTAGACATCACTATAAATTGTCACACTGCAGACATCGTTGCTATATGACTGAAAAATTGTTAAATTTAGCTATGTTAAATATCTAAATCACACACACACACACACACACACACACACACACACACACGATCTGGCTGTCACATGTCAAAAAATGTCCATCTTTCAATTCAGAGACATGCGAATACAGTGTAAAATGGGTTTGTTGATTGGGGGAGAAGTCGTAATCTCCTATCATACTCGACTTGGATTTGTATAAAGATGATTCCATGATAAATATAGTACTCAAAGCTAGAATTTATACTTTAAAAAATGTGAATATGCAACCTGATGCTTGTTTTATATAGCTAGAGTATATAGTTAGGGACCGACCATTTAATTTTCGAGTGTTATTGTCGGTGGATTGACTGGGATCTTCTATCGAACTAAGATTTTTTCTTGTATCCTAAGATAGTATATTTTTAAACTAATATGACGAATATAATTTTTCTCTTTCATCAAATTTTGAGCAAGAATTCTACTTTGAAACTAAACCATGGCCAGAACATTTTGCTCATATGAAGTCCGCCCCCTTCCCGGAAATTAAATGGTCCGCCCATTAGCCTTAGTGCAGAAACGTTTACACCAGCCTGAAGCGGAATCTCTTTAGAATGACGTTAATTCGGATACAATGATAAGAATCATTGCGAATGACACACTGAAGTGTTTTTTTCTAAGTTTGTACTTATTGGTATCGATGTACACTGTAATTACCGCCATATCAAGTCGTGAGATTTCCCATATCAATGTTATATATGTCAATAACGTACTCCACACAAATCTATTTGTTTTCTCGCATCCGTTTATACCAATGTTTGCTAAAAAAAAAACAAATCCTGAAAACATACATATGATTAAGTTCTCCAACTCTTGTATCCCTATTTTTATGCGAGTAGATATAGATCAGAGCTTTTCAAAACGAGGTGTGCGAACCACCGGCTGTCTGTGATTTCCATTTAGAAGGTCCGCGAAAAGGTTTATAGTAGTAAGCTAACGGTACAATCAACATTAGAAAAGACCATTAAGTGGTCCGCCAAGACCCTTAGCAATTTTCAATTCGTCGAGCGAACGACTAATACAAATAAACAGAGTACTCCGACAAGAAAACAATATAAAGATTTGTTTAACATTCGCTTCGGTTTGAAACCACTTGCTCTTTGCATTCTTTCAAATTAAACAAGTATCTTCATCAAATCTATGAAAAAGCCCAAAGGTGCATTAGTTATCAGTATTGAGATAGTTGTTATTGCCTTCTCTCCACCCCAACACCACTTCATCCATATGATATCAAACCACAAAACAACGATGCAGGCATCTTTACAAGCCAAGATTCAGATATGTTGGCCCTATCTTCACCTTTGAAGATTCAACAGTTATTTATGTGCTTAAGGTGTCTGACTCGGTCTTTTAAAAATGCTTGTCTAAAATAAATATATGTGAATTAAGACAGAAGTCAGTTTTGTATACAGTAATTAGCTCTTGCATGATTTCCAAACAAAATCAAATATAGTTTAATGCCTTCTACACCAGCCAAGCGCGAGTCGCATAAGAGATTTTTGAGACATGCCCTATGATATAAGAAAGCGGATAAAACAGGTCGCTGGTCCTATGATGCAAATGCCTGTTGTACGCTCACAAAACAAAAATGAATTTTCACACATGGAAATGGATAGTCTCATTCGATCCATTGCACGCAATCAAAACGATGCAACTATATGTCAGAGGCAACTCTGTCAGAGGCAAACCTATGTCGGAGGCATCTATATGTCAGAGGTAACTATATGTCGGAGGTAACTATATGTCAGAGGCAACTATATGTCGGAGGCAACTATATGTCAGAGATAGCTATATGTCAGCTAATACAGTACATAAACCCTAGATTCAAATAGTTCATCTCGAGTCCTAAGTCCTGGTCAGGTATGGATGTACAATTTGTTATAGATCCGTTATCTTGGTGCAAAAAAAATATTTTGAGTAACAGTTTCCCAGTTTCCTGTCTACTGATTTAGTGGCACTTTTTCAAGTCATTTTGTATCTGTGATACGTAGCGCTATGTTCATTATAACAATGGCAACCTCTAAATCAAACCACGAGAAAGCAAGACTGCATTCAGTAAAATTGTAGGACTATATAAAAGGGGCTGTGAGGGAAATGAGTTATTTTAATCATGTCTGATGGACACAGCAAAGCCGCAAATAGCGTCATTATTTTACAACTGACTTACTTTTAACATGGAACGCGACCTGAAAATCCACAAAATTTCTGATGAATATTAGATTTAGATTGTCTTTTCTTAGGCCTGCAATAATGCGGAGCATACTAAGTTCTGACGTTGTCCGTCTGACTGTACCAAGTAATCCCTCAAGGTTCCCACCATCTATCGTTAACACACTTTGTGCATGGCTTGTACTTGGGGAAAGGAAGAAGCCTATGGATTTTGGGGCCAAAAGGTAAACATTTATGGTTACAATGATTGAAAGGAATGTTTTTGTTCTACATCACAGACCCGGGGCTTATTGGATGCCTTGTGCATGGGGTAAGGATGAAGCATATCGATTATAGTGTAAAAACTTCAAAGGTGAAAGTCAATGTCACTGAAAGAAAAGAAAACTGGTTTCCGTACAATAGTTCAGTATCTTAGACCTAGACTGAACTTTGTGGATGGCTTGTCTATGGGGTAATACAAAAGCTCGTACACTTTGGGGTTAAAAGGTACAAGGTCAGAGTTACTGTAACAAAAAGAGAAATAGCTGTTTTCGACAACTTTACTTCGACTTAAGATACCTGTACAAAGCATTGTGGATAGATTGCCCTTGAAATAAATTGCAAGCTTATGTATTTGTGGAGTCCAAAGCTCAAAGGTCAATATCCCTTTGGCTGAGAAATGAAGTATTTATTTGGTACAGAAGTTTAGTTCTCTACCATATAACCTCACTAAAGTTTGTTGATGATTCTAGTTTGGCTAAAAAGACATCACATCGATTTGTTTGGTAGGGGATGGTGGTGGTGGTGGTGATCAAAAAGTCAAAGGATCAATATAACTGTGACTGAAAGTATAAACCTAATTTGTTTTCATTAGTTCAGTTCTTGATCATAGACTTTGGCCAAATTCTTGGAGGGCTTGAATGTAATGTATGAAAGAGCCCTTTTGGTTTTGTTGACACATGGTCAAAAGCTTATTGGTTTGAAGTTCAGAAGGTCAAACGTCATGATCATTGCATCTCAAAGAAAATTGTCTTTTGCAAAATAACTTTTTGTTATAAGTTTCTTGTCCCAGCAGTTTGAATAGCTTCTATAGAGAGCCGTAAAGAGACCATTATATAGTGTGGTATAAACGTCAAATGTCGCAGTCATGTCAAGTATAATAAAAACAAATAATGGTTTTTGTCTGATAAGTTTAGTTCAGGTCACAACATGACAAAAAACGTCCAGGGCATTGAGTCACATTGGACAATAATTTCTACAATCAACCATGCCTATATCAAGGACAGTTAAACAGATAGGCCATACATATATCCCGTTGAGGTGCACATTATATTTCGTTAGTTGATGACGTCATTTCTCAAACAAGAACCCATAGAAAAAGGAGGCCAACACTGAATTAACAATGAATAACTCAAGAAGGAATCCTAACGTTACATATGCAATAAAATAGAAAAGTAGACTGCAAAAAGTGAGATAATAATGACCACCAAGATAGTATCGACATAGCAGTGTATCCTCTGATAATATGAAGGAAATCAATCGTTAACACTGGTACCAGTTTGATTGATTGATTAATTAATTGAGAGTTATTTAACAACATATCAAAACGTCAAAGGCTGTCTCATGCCAATTCGATTTGATTTAGGTGACTTGTTCAAGTACACGTCCTGGTGGCAGACCCTGCCTGGTCTTGATACGATATGAAACAAAACCTTCTGGTCGCGAGTCTGGCTCGCTATCCACTGAGCTACCGTTGTTGTTTGAACACTATTGAATGCTCAGTGGGGCACAAGGACTCACAGAGAAATTAGACGTTTTGTGCAAACACTATCCTCTTTCGTACCTCTGATCTTATCATTTCTTTGATCGGTGAATATAATTTCGCCATCAAGCCATCAACGTATGCTTTGATTTAGTGCCTTGATAATAGAGCTACTGGTGGTAAGCAGGACATTCGACATTAGAAAAATATGCGGATATCATGCCAAGTGCAACGGATTCACCCCACTCCTTACGGAATAGATCTTTAGAAATTGTCTGTTCGGATTATTATTGATAAATTCGATCCGTTGAAAAACTAGGGGATGGAAGAAGCCCTGCTGAGCTTTTGTGATAAGGCACTTCAGATACATGCTCTTCTTGTATATTTGCCCAGTGTTCATGGTCCCATATATCCACTTTGTTCCTTTTAGATCTACTCGGGTCATAGACTAGAAGAGCTTATGGTATGGTCTTTTATTTGGCGTCTATCATCGTCCGTCCGTTAGCACAAGTTTATTATCGCCAGTTTTTCTAAACTACTTGAAGGATTGCCATGAAGCTTCACACACACAGACGCACACACAAACACACTTATCACGTGGTCAGTTTGGTCCTAGTTGAAAATGGCTCTGATCAGATGCTTAATATGGCCGCTAAGGCAGCTCTCTTCAAACTATTGTTACCACTCCTCCTCCTGAATGGATGATCACAACCACATGTGGTTTTTAGTCTGATGTCTGGTTGGACTTAGTTGAGAATGGTACCAATCTAACTTCCAATATGGTCGGTATAGCGTCCATTTTGTAACTCTTGTTATCGCCACTTCTCCTACATGGAATATCATATCAACATGGCGTTTTCACTAAATGACCGCTTAGGATACCTAATTGGTTCTAAATGAAAATCATGTTGATCAGATGTCCAGTATGTCTGTCATGGCAGCCATCTTGAAAATCTTGTTATCCATCTTGAAAATAATTATCGCTATTTTTCCTACATGAATGGTTATATCAAGACGGGAGGTCTCTAAAAGACTTCTTATTTTGTCTGGTATATTTTGAACACTTCGTTTTCTCTGCTTCTTTCCAATGGATAAAAGGGTTTTCAACATTAGACTTCTTATAATACCAATTTGGTTCTAAGTGTCGCCAGTCGTATATACAATAATTGCTGCCACAACGGATGTCATAAAAAATCTTTCTTTCACTAACCCTGAATGGATGATCATTACGACAGAGTTTTCACTAAAATGCCTCTAATGATGTCTACCTTGTCCTAAATGAAACGTTTGCCAAGCTGACAGGCAGGGATCGTTTCAACACTTGACATTTGAAAGGAAGAAACGGTCGTATATTGAATTCCTGGAAATTCTTGTAACGCAGAAAAGCGCCAGGGCCTTCGAGTGACTCTTGTTTGCATGTGCAATGGTTTACGGAAATATCAACATTTTTGAGCATCCATGCATGACCTCAATTAGCAGAGTGTTGGACTCGTAACTGTAGTGTGTCAGGTTCCATACCCGGCAAAAGGAAGGAAAAGGAAAGAAAAGTTTTGTACAGTCGATAAAAATAACCCCAAAAAACCCCGCAATTTTCTTTGAATAATTCGAATTAAAATATGAAATACAATAATTCAGAAGAGGGAGGTATGTAAAGCATGTAGATAAAATTTATAAGCCATTGTCATCATCACTATCTTCGTCGTCGTCTTCCTTCATGAAATAGATTGAAAATTAGCAATGCTTTTTATTAAAATCAAGAGGGATAGACTCTAGACAGGATACACATTTGCACGATCATACTTTGTAATCAGTACGTCATTGACGTATGATGCTGCCAATTAAGGTTTAAAAATATTTAGTTTTAAACGATCTATTTAAAGGAATTGATATTTAATTATTCCTTTAAATTCTAGTAAATCATGGTTTTATACACCTCTTGCAAGTACGACCTTGCATTACGTCATGCTAGATTAGTATGTAATTAAAAAGTAAGTAGAATTTCTTGAGGATATGTGCAATTCCTAGAGGATACTCAACCACTGTGTTGAAACAAGTTAAGAAACCACAAGTATCTGATAATTTGACGGCCATATTTACCGAAAGATCATATCATAGAAAACAAAAATCTACAGTAAAATGAAGCTTTAGGAACCAAAGATACGTATTCATTTTAGGTTATCAATGAGACCAGGTACTATTCCTATGAGACTAAATTTTGGAATCTGATTCCTAATGTTCAAGTTCGGAGTGGGGAATAAAACGGAGACAAGGGTATCCACACAAAAATCATCTGAACATTCATTGTGGCGTCGATAGTCATAGATTAAAATCTCTAAAGCTGAAACGAGAAAAATGTTTTCTCAAAATCAGAGTTCTTGGTATTTGTCTTCATAGATGGGATGTATTTGAAACAATGAAATTATATATTAACAAAGAGGTGCATATTGTTACGTACCTAAATGCTGCACAATATTAGGTATAAAATGTACTATTTATGGTACTTTTCAGATTGATTTTTTGAAAGATTTTTCAACCTTTTTTACCTTTTATGAAACCTGTTTTCACCTATTGTCACTACAAATGCAACATGGTGTAATCGGGGTGAGCATGTGTCTTGCAAGTAAAACACTTTTTTATAAACCCTATAATACAGGATATATCAAATACTACTTAAAATAATGACTTGTGTCAACAATTAGTGTCGTCATGAGGACTTTCTCCCACTGTTCATATTATTGTTGTCATGATTTGCAGTACAAAAAGCACAGCTAAGTTATGATATGTAAACATTTTATTTTCTATATCGTTAGCTTTTATGCCTAAATTACCACTTACACCTTATTCTGAACGTAATGGGCAGTATATTCTAAATATTTACTCTTTCAATTACAGCCTAATTGACACAAAGGGTAGTAATACTAATATATCCGTCCCTGGGAAATACTCTCTTCATTTCCGGATTATTTATTCTGCCTTTATTTTCTTTCCCATTTAAACGGCAGCGTAATTTAACTAAGTCTCGCTACGTGTTCTAAGCATTCAGGAAAACAATAACATATGGTAGATGGAATGAGTTAGAAACATGGCACGTGCCAGTTGATCTTCAACTTTTGACCTTGCGGTACATATGGAGGGCACTGGAATTTCCAAGAAATATCATCATGCTACATTGATACTGCGTCCTGACATTAAATCCCTATCGCCAAAACACTACCCCACCCCACCACCCAGAGTTCCTTTACATTTTTATTCTAAATTAAGAGCAACACTAGCTGCAGCAGCTTTTACTGCTACAAAAGGAGCAATGTCTAGCGTCCGTGGATTCAATCAACTTTTGTAAGGGCCGAAAGGTTCTTCCAACTTTACGAGTTGGGTGAGAGGGTGGTGTTAGAATGTGGTCGCTGTATTATTGCCATACTCGAAACAATATCTTTCTGACTAGTATCAAATCTAAAGTAGTTTAAAGAAATAAACCGATTACCTCCCATATTTATACGTTTACGTACTAAAAATGTATTTTTGTGCTTTGAAATTTTAACTTAGGTTTAACAATTGTCCAGTGATATCTCTACAATTTCTGCTGTGTGGCAGTTTATAAGGATGTCTTAGCATTGGGGAATCATACAGTAGGCATGTAGCAGTATGTTTGACAAAGTCCCATTATCCTGATACCTGGTTGACTAGTTCCCAACACTAACCTCTTAATGTTGAGCGCCAATCGATGCAGCTATTATTACTATTTTGTAAGTCTTAGATATGATTCTGGATGGGTTCGAACCCGCATACGAAGCGGACTCTCTAGCCACTTAGGTCACCGGTGCGGTTCTTGTGTGTGACAGATTTTTAACGCAGCTTTAACAATTTTCAGCCATATAGCTACGATGTCAGCAGTGTGACAGTTTATAGTGATATCTAGCACTGGAGCATCATGCCGCAGACATGTAGACATGATGTTCCACCCATTTACAATATCTCGAGACCAGGCCGACCAGTCCGAACACTGACCTCTTAATGCTGAGCGCATAGCAAGGCAGCTGTTAGTACCATTGTTTAAGTCTTTGGTGTAACTCTGCTGGAATTCGAACTCGTGACCTCCCGCATCTTAGATGGCAAGGAAAAAGCGCGCTAGAACTAAATCAAAGCCATTTTATTTTTGTCAGCGTTGCATCTATACAAAGCAGGAAGCTACGTGATAGTCCACTAAAATTATGGCTTTGGTTCCAGTATTTTAAGAAAAAGACAAGATAATGTTCCTCTTTGCCACTAGATTTAATTTTCTTTCAGATTTACTCCTGTGTTTCGAGTGTTTGATCAAGTTATCTCAGCCAAGTTATCTCAGTTTTTAGTCACTCCTTTGATGAAAGTAAATATTAAAATCTATTAACAGCTACTAAGTGTTCCTTTCTTGCTTGCTTTGTTTCGCTGCCTAATGTTCACCTTTTTAATTTTTAAAAATTTATTTATTTATTTATTTATTTATTTATTTATTTATTTGATTTATCTGTGCTTTCCTATATAGAGAGGAAAAAGCGTAGCAAAATGTGTAGAGATTGTATAAATAGGTTACCCGGTCGCAGCTATCGGAGATAGGGGTCAGGTGTTGCACGTCGGGATCATACGATAATGGCCAGGCATCTGTCAGAAAGAATTTTTAAGCTTCGGCTTTAGTTCCCTGCAAAAGAAAGCAAGGGACATATTTATCAGTTCTTTTAATTATGATCTGGCCAAATCGGGCTTTTGAGAAAATACTGGAATCCAGTACTGCGAGGGTCTAATAGTCTCTTCAATTTAATTTTGAATTGTTTGTAATTGCATACCATCTGTTGTGTGTGGGGATGTGGCGTTGGGTGTGGGTGTGTGATTTAGATTTGTAACGCAAATGCAACAATTTTTTCAGTCATCTCAAATCTACGATGTCTACAGTGAGGCAGTTTATATAGTGATGTCTTGCACGGGGGCATCATGCCAAAAGGCTTGTGGCATCATCCCTCACCCAGTCACGTTATCCTGACACCAGGCTCACCAGTCCTAACAGTGCTGAGAATTAAGCAAGGCAGCTGTTAGTACCATTTTTGGGGACGCTGTAGCGGACAAAAGCAGGTCCATTGATAAAGTTGCAGTTAAAATTTTGATTTGGAATGTCGAGAAATCCAAAATCACGTGTTGGATCAAATTGTTTGTCCTTAAAGTTCCATTTTTTATATCGAGATTTTAGATTTTAGTTGTTGAATTATACAGTAGTGGTTTAGAGTTCTATTTCCTATGTCGACGTTTGACAGTGTATATTTTGAATTACACAGCGGTTGTTGCAGTTTCAATATCACATGTTTAGAATCCCTAATTCATAATTATTTCTGATGAAAGTTATTTTTCATATGGCGAGTATTTAGATTTCATCTGTTGATTTTCATAGCAACGAGAAGCAGCCTCCGTGTTTACAAATAACGCGGTCTTTTCACGAGAGCGACGCCATATAATTGAATACTCTAATGATATATCTAAATACTCAATATTGTTTGGAATTGCGTAATGTCACTTTTGACACCAACACATCATTTCACCATATAAAACTACTACTTCTGACAAGCACAATAAAGTTTCCAGCCCCCGTTGCGTAATCAACATTTACAGTGTATAAACTCAACACACGAAATAGAACTATCAGCACAATGTAATTCAACATGATAAATTGATACTCTCGACATATGACCTTAAAATTTCAACAACCGCCGTGTAATTCAGATAATACAATCTAAACATTTCGACGTATTGGACATCGAATTTTCAACCAGCGCTTTGTAATTCAGCAGATGAAGTCTAAATACTCAACCTATGAAATAGAACTTTCAACATAACCTCTTTCAACCAAAACGTAAATTAGGAATACTCGACGTATGATATTGAAATTTCAACCCTTTGCCGTACAATTCAAACGACACAATCTAAAACCTCGATATAGAAAATATGACCTTCAACCAATAATGTCGAATTTTACAGATACAATCTAAAATCTCGACCTCGAAAATGGAACTTTAAGAACAAACATGTTTGATACAACACGTGAAATTGGAATTCTGGACATAGGACATTAACATTTCAACGTCAACGTTTTGATTGAACCAGCTTTTGTCAGCTACGGCGCCTCGTACCGTTTTAATGTATTATAACTCGGACGAGTGGATTTTTTATTTGGTGCCGCACTGTTCTCCATGGTTGTTTTTACGCGGTTAATATAGAACAGTCATATTGGACATTGGTATGATGGAAAAATATAAGCAGAGCGTAAAATACTTGCTTTTATTTTTTAGATGGAATTCTCACTAAAACACTTCTTAAGATGTCTAGAATATGATCTCCACGATATCCGTCATGAAAGTCTAGTCGTTGCAATTCTGATTTTCGTCCTGAACATAAAATGTTATCGACGTGTTGTTTTCACTAAACGATGCCCATATGATCATAAATAAACATGATGTCGATATGATGTCCAACTTGGCCTTCACATTAGGAATCTAGAAATTATTTTTATTTGTTGCTCTTTCTGAGCGAACAGTCTTATTGATATGGGGGTTTTCATCAAGACTTCTTACGAGGTCTACATTATTCTAAATGAAAATGGCGCTGATCTGGGGTCTGTGGGCAGCTTGAAAATCTTCTAATTACTAATCTTCCTGATTAAACGGTCATCTTGGGGTTTGGACTAAAATACGTCTTATAATATTGTGTTGATCTTGTATTAAAAGGATGCTGATCTGACGCATTACATGTTTCCATCTTGAAATCTTGTGTTGCTACTGCTCTTAAAGGGAAAGCTATTTTTACACGAGATTTTCACCAGCAGCTTTCCTATGATATTAACTTTATCCGAAATAAAATTACTGAAACCAGGTAAGGTCAAAATTGTGGCTGTTTTCAAAATGTTGTTATCTCTACTCTCAAATGGATGGTTATACCATCATGGCGTTTTTCCATCAATAGATTTAGTATGGTACCACTTGGCCCTAAACGACAATGGTGCCAGTTGCAAATCCAATACAGCCGCATAAGGACTTGTCTTAAACAAATTGTTGTCACTATCCCCACCCGCCCACCACCTTCCTTGTACTGGAATTAACTAATATGTTTTATCTTTCGTTTAGTTACATATAATATATTTTCATTGATCGTGTTTGATTTTCATACACATAAATTAAAACGTCAAAACTGCTCTACTACGTCACTGATACAGCTAGGATCATATTACTTAAACGTACTATTAACCCTCCATCCACATTCCAAAGTAGTTGGTCATGTGCCGCACGTAATTAGGTAACATAATACATTCGTCCTTTCGAAATTGGGGACCAAGACCAATTTCTCTACTAATGGTAATTTTAAGAACTAAAGGTAAAAAAAATGTAAAATAATAGCAAAACAAAAATAAAATAAATAAAATGCGGTTGACATAGTTTCAATCCCCTTTAGTGGACTGTACATTTGGGTGAAAAGAAGTCATGGCTTTACGTCTGACAATGAATAATTCCATCCAAAGATTACATTGATGAAATGTTAGAGACGTTTATTAATTGTATGAAATTTTGCGTAATGTCTGTCGATCGCATCCGTACTTATCTACTTTAAGCACCCTTTCCCTAGATTCCATTATTTAGCTGCATCACAATCAATTGTCTCTCTTCTGCCCCTTAAGGGTCAAGGATATAGGTTATGCCCCATGTGCCCTCATGTAGTAACAGACTATTAATGACGGTAATAGTGTACCTTCGGATGCGTCCCAAGATGACAAAGGTCTTATACTTTTAAAACAGGTTTATTTGAAAATAGTTAATTTATATATTTTAGCTTTATCGTTGATTTGTGCATTAGCTTACCTGAAACTAAATATCCATGACTGTCCTGATGTGCCATTAAATCTTCATCCATCCATCCATACCCCCATTCATCCATTCATCCATCCATTCATCCATCCATCCATCCATCCATCCATCCATCCATCCATCCATCCATCCATCCATCCATCCATGTATGCATGCATTCATGCATACGTTTGATATTATATGAACACGACTTTATTGTCGAATCATTACCATGTTTTAAATTCTGGTAATCCACGGATAGACCATGATCTAAATGTAGCTTCCAAGTGAAATACTATTTTTATATACAGTTGTACTGCGATTACACAGACGTCATCAACCGAGTTTCTGTCCTTTCTAGGGCGTATTGCCAGATAACCCCATGCATCTTCCACAGAATAGACTCAATGTAATACGTTAAATTGCAAAAACGAAAATGTATGATAATGTGTGTGTGCGTGTGTGTGTATGTGTGTGTTTGTGTGTGTATGTGAGAGAAAGAGTAAATTTTCAAAACTGATTCTGCAAATAAATGACATGGTAGACGTTAAAAATTTGCTTGTGCATAGCGTGCCATAATCAATTAAAGAAAAACATCAAATTGCTTGCAGACAAAAAATAAATCAGCGCTGAAACAAATGCACTAACATGTTGTATACATATGAAGTAATGGCAGTATTATTTCAGCAGCAGAAAATTATCAAAGTGAAATTTACGTGTCAAAGTGTTCGCTGTCCTTAAATTTAACACATATTTGCATTTAATAAAATTCTTGACTATAGCTACATGCCTTTAGTTCCTGCTCTAAAATGGTCCAGAACATCAGAGAAAATTTTCAGACAATCACATCACTGGCTAACATACATGCATGTACAAATTACAACGTTGATTAATTTGGTTGCCACTCAATTATCACATGCGCATTCGAAAAATGAATAGTCGCGTTATCTAGGTTGCTAAAGAAATAATTATTTATTAAAAAAAGAAAAAAGTGTACGGGGAGGTGTGGGGAGAAACACATACGAGAAACAAATGTGACACGAAGGAAAATCAGAAAGAAAACCGGTATTATTGAATAAAGCAATTAGACAACATGCTGTTGCGGGATACCAGATGTATCCAGGTGTTGGGACTCAATGATTCCTTATGCAAAGATTTTGGGCAATAAGCACCCTCGATATTTATACGAGTTCCCTATTGGTAGCCTCTTTCTACGATGTATATGGGCTCCCACTCGAGCATATCCTGAAACTAATACTGAGAAAACCTTGTTCTCATACACATTTAATTGCTATCGCACACGTGCGCTTCTCTTATAATTCATATTTTGAACGCGTTTATGAATTGTATTTCTTTTCTAATGACAACAACGCACTCCGTATTTGTGTGGAAGATTTGTTTCACCTATACATCTTTATTGTTGACCTGTTCCCAACAAAGCCAATGTAAAATCTGCACGTGGTACCGATCAAAACAGGAAGAACGTGTGTGTGTTCACTGAAACCCTAATCCCCTATAATGAAAAGGATATGTGTCCTTTTACGCCTTTAAGCCGTTTTATCCCTAGTGTCTCTAAAATACATCTTATTATTTTTTTTCTGTCTGGAAACGTTCACGAACCCCAAGTGCATCCTTGCAAACATAGGCAAATATGTATCGTAAGATTTTGATTCTCCGGGCAAACATAATCCTTGTTTGGTAGGGCATCGCGATTCTTTTGAGATTCAAGTGCCAATAAAGTATTGGTCAACATCCATAGTAATGCACATTACATTAAACATGGTGTGTCTCTTTATTTCTTCGACATTTCCTTCATTGCTGCAAATAATGTTTCGATGCATTCATTTATGACTATAAATAAAGCCTGGTTGTAATACTCAGGGGGTCATTATTACTTTGTTGCGATTCATTCCATGCATATTCGGATTATGCATAGTTGGCAGGTGACATATACTGATTCTACAGCTGTTTCGTTAAAGTGAAGCGAGTAGAATATGCATCTGCCATGTTTTGATATACTTAGAATTCCTACACTCCCACCGTCCCACCCCAACCCCCTGCACGTATGTGACATAATTTACATTTGATAAGTAATTGCATGAATTCCTTGAATCACTCATTTTATTTACATTGCATTATTACTTTTGTCATACAAAAAATTAACCATTCTTGTACATGGGCAATATAAATCATTAACATATTCTAAGCTACAAGTTACATACCTCACCTGCAATAGAACACTGAACTCTATTGCTAGATCAGCAAGATCCAAAGAGTTTCCAATAATGAATAGGGTACTTTCTAACCTGTTCATAAATGTGAAGTGTAGATCGTCAACTAACCGTACTATTCATAAATGTGCAGTGTAGATCGTCAACTAACCGTACTATTCATAAATGTACAGTGTAGATCGTCAACTAACCGTACTATTCATAAATGTGCAGTGTAGATCGTCAACTAACCGTATTATTCATAAATGTGCAGTGTAAATCGTCAACTAACTGTATTATTCATAAATGTGCAGTGTAGATCGTCAACTAACCGTATTATTCATAAATGTGCAGTGTAAATCGTCAACTAACCGTACTATTCATAAATGTGCAGTGTAGATCGTCAACTAACCGTACTATTCATAAATGTACAGTGTAGATCGTCAACTAACCGTACTATTCATAAATGTGCAGAGTAGATCGTCAACTAACCGTATTATTCATAAATGTGCAGTGTAAATCGTCAACTAACCGTATTATTCATAAATGTGCAGTGTAGATCGTCAACTAACCGTACTATTCATAAATGTACAGTGTAGATCGTCAACTAACCGTACTATTCATAAATGTGCAGAGTAGATCGTCAACTAACCGTATTATTCATAAATGTGCAGTGTAAATCGTCAACTAACCGTATTATTCATAAATGTGCAGTGTAGATCGTCAACTAACCGTATTATTCATAAATGGGCAGTGTAAATCGTCAACTAACCGTACTATTCATAAATGTGCAGTGTAGATCGTCAACTAACCGTACTATTCATAAATGTGCAGAGCAAATCGTCAGCATACCGTAGTTGTCATAAATATGGAGTGTAGATAGTCCGCAAACCGTACTGTTCATAAATGTACAGTGTAGATCGTCAACTACAGTAATGTTCATAAATGTGGAATGTGGATCATCAACTAAGCGTACTGTTAATAAATGTGCAGTGTACATCGTCAACCAACTGTAGTGGTGATAAATATGGAGTGTAGATAGTCAACTAACAATACTGTTCATAAATGTGAGTGTTGATCGTCAACCAATCGCATTGTTCATAAATATGGAGTGTAGATCGTCAACGAACTATACTGTTGAAAAAATGTGCAATGTAGATCTCGTCAGCTAACCGTACTGTTCATAAATAAGCTGTTCAGGTCATCAATTAACTGAACCCCTACCAGCAAACATATACTCAAGGTTATCAAAATAATTATTTAAAGTCAGATATCTATGGATGTTTTAAATTCATTTATTTCGTATTTAACGAAAATCCACAAGACCATAATAAAAAAATGAATTCGTAGATTAGGTGTTACAGTAATCTTTTGTGATTGCATGAATTGTTATCCCCCCAAAATTATCCGTTTACTCCCAAAGCAAGAACTACTACTACTACTACTACTACTACTACTACTACTACGTTTTCTATTCGTTTCGGGACCCCCGAGTGTATCAGTGGTCTAAAGCGCTCACATTTACTGTTCATTGTCATCTCGTTTCTGTCTGCGTGGGTTCGAGTCTCAAGTTCGGCCAATGTGGGCATGTGAGACAGCTTGCCAGCAGGTTCTCGTGGGTCGATGGTTCTTTCCGGGGTTTTCACGGGTTCTTCCTCCACCATTGATACTGGCCGCCCTTTCATGTGCTGAAAAATGGCGTTAAACCATACGGAAACAAGAGCAACATTCTATTCGTTTCTCGAGACCCTCCCACATTTAATTGCGACTTCGTAAGCCACTCGCGAGTATCGTTATTAGGAAAGCATACCTTCATTCATCGTCGCAGTTGATAAACAAACATCATCGATGGTCATACCAATACTGTTTGTTCCTGATTGAAAATGTTACAGATCTGACGTCCAGTAAGGCCGCCGCATCGACCATGATTAAAATCTTGTTATCGCTACATATCATACATGGATGATCATTCCAACATGGGGTTTGCACTGAAAAACGTTATATGATGTATAGTGGATTTAAGTTGAACGTGAATATAGTCCTCGCGACATCCATCTTGAAAATGTTGCTTTCGCTACTCCTCAACAAAGGATAATCATATCAACTGAAACACTTCGTTTGATGCCTAGTTGCCTCGAAATAAAAATAACGCCGATGTGATGTCCAATATGGCCGCAATAGCAGCCACCTTGAAATTATTGTTACCTCCTCTACTACTCCAAAATGGATGAGATTTTCACTAAACGAGTTCTTCTGATGTTGGTCCCAAATGAATGGTGCCAGTTTGACATAACTTTACCGCCATGGCATCCAACTACAGCAATTGTTATCATTACGTCTCCTAAATGGATGGTCATATCAGCATGGGTTAGGTTCTTTTACTAAAAGACTTTTTATGATCTGTAATTCGCTTTGAATGAAAATAGCACCGACCTGACATCCAGTATATCTGCCAGAGATGCCCTCTTCAAAACGTTATATTGCTATTCTTCCTACATGGATAGTCATATTAGCAGCCCGATGTCACTGAAACACTTCTTATGATGTTTAGCAGTTCAAAAGCTAAAGGACACTCGTTACTAATTGTAGGTAAAAAAGGGAACCAGCCTTGAAATGGGTGAACTTGAAATAGAGTATATATGGGTTTGGCTGGCCAGGATTAATAATATAAGTTATGTTTTAAGAAAAATAATCTTTTGAGAGCTAATCCTAGTTGTAAATACAAAAAAATAGAGACATTGTTTTAGTGGTGGAATTGCAGCCATTTAACAGTCTTGACTTTGGAACACTCATGACTAAAATTAGCACCTGACTGGTGAGGAATTAAAAGCATGTTTCAAACACACGCAGGTCCATAAAATGCCTCGGTTAATATCCTTTCAACAACATAGAAGCTGAAATCCAGATTTCATCGATACTGATAAAATATAGGCTTGATCATGAGCACTAAAAATTTGTAAGTTATTGAGTTTTTAATATTTTGGTGTTTGCATAGATGTACTGCAAGTCCTAAAATGATGCCAAACTGAAATCCAATATGGCAGTTAAGGCAACCATTTTGAAAACATTTCTTCTTAAACAGAATGAACGTCATATTGACGTGGCATTTTTATCAAAAGATTTCTAAAGATGTCCAGTTGGTCTTGAATGAAAATTGATTCATTTCGATATGGCCACCTCAGCAACCATCTTGAAAATCTTGTTTTTGCTACTCCTAAGTGGACATTCATATATTGATAATATTGCTATCTCTGAACGTCTCCTGATGCATAGCTATTTAATACGGGATTTTCACCAACAGACTTCTTATGATACCTGCTTGGTCCTAATTAATGACAACGATATCATACTGACATCCACTATGTGCACACAAGCAGCTAATTTGAACATCTTTTTTATCGATGAAGAATACCGGTGATGGTTTCGAATAAATAATTGAGATCTACGCCTGTTAACAAACAGTACCTTTATCAATGAAAAGACTTTTCACTGACTACAGTTAAATAAGTAAATTCGATGCTATATAGTCTTCGGTAGACAGTTTATATCAAGGTTTGCTCTTAAAGTACTACATTAAGCTTGCTCAGTAAAATGATCGGATGTTATGTATATGAGTCAGGTGAGCGATATTATGTCCGCTTTGTCCTTTCTTTCTAACATACACCTATATATAACGCACAAGATTACTAAAAGATATTTATAAACACATGAATTAGCAACAAATGTTGGCGTCTGTTAAACATCAAAACATAATTGAATCGTGCGGTAGATTCACGTGCTCTTTAAAGTCTTTAGATGCATTGATACCATCAACTCCCTGGGGTTACATGGGCTTAAAATGAGAGACAGCAGTCGACAGAGCTATTTATAACCCACCTTTACGAAAACGGCAGCTTTTGTTGCTTATCTATTACAGAAATAATGTACGGTTTATTAAAGATTACCTGTGTTATTTTATCTGACGAAAATTTCTAATGAATTCAATATTGCTTAAGGCGGAACCCCGAGTGGCCGAGTGGTCTAAAGCGCCGTCCATTACGGATCACTGCCATCTCACCTCTGTCTGCGTGGGTTGGAGTCTGAGATTCGGCGAATGCGAATATGTGAGAAAACCTGCCAGTAGCTTCTCGTGGGTCGGTGGTTCTTTCCGGTGATTTCCCGGATTCCTCCTCCACCAATAATACTGGCCGCCATGTGTAGCCTATCGTGTGCTGAAAAATGGCGTTAGGCCCAAAAATAACAACGTCTGGCAGAAGATTCTAATATCTATGATACACTTGTTTCTGAAAAGGGGCAACTGTCATTCCACATAATACAATGAGAGACAACAGCGATTTCTTGAAATATAGGTCGATATCGTTATTAAACTATTTCGGTTAAGTGTATGAAAATATGTTTCAAAACACCCTTATAATTATCTCTAGTCTAATAACTTATTTAGCCACGTACAATCTAATTGCACACTGGAATTTCCCGCGGTTTGCAATTATGGTATTTATTATACATTTCTAAAAAGGATTTTATACTTGTCAAGAAATGTAAGTGGTATAGTGAATTAATTTACAAACATCGAAATATTGGAATCGGTGGTGGTTTATTGGATTGGATTTACAATTATCTTATTGAACTGATACGATTGCTGTAGGAGGTTGTAGCTTGGAACGACGACATATCACTGGTGTTCTACAGTGGTCTATACAAATTATTTGTCGATGATACTTCATTGTTAATTATTGCATTAGCTTATGCCTTGGATAATTTCCAATAAGAGCAGACATGTGCTTTGTAAATTTTAATTCCAGCAAAACCGATTTTATCATTGTACCATACAGATCCCATCAGATGTTCCACCATCCACTTGTAATAAACAATATGTTATTAATAATGTAAAATCATACGGATAGTTTGATTTGATTATAGATGAAACTCTCTCTTGACACACATATTCAGATCATAAATACAAAATCTCGAACAAAAAATGTATACTGCAAAGTTTGAACTTCAAACCAGATATGAAACCATTCGAAGTTTTCGATTTCTTTATTGTAAGACGAATTTTGGAATGCACGAAAATAATTTGGCAGAATCGTACAAAGCATAAAAAAACGAAATTACACATTCTGAATCGGAATATCATTATATGCAGAGTTACAAAATCTACGACATAAATATTAAGTTGTTTGAAGAAACTAACTGGGAGAGTGTACAAACTTATTATGCCTACATTTTAAAACAAATATGTAAAACACTGTTTTCCAGAATTATTTGCGGGTCTATGTACCACCAAGTGTCCAGCATGTAACCAACAGCTAAATTTGCGATAGATCAAATTCTTAAACAATGTTTGCTAGGTTCAGTTAATATGAAAACTTGTTCTTTGCAAAATAGGAAACGGAATGCATAAAATGATATATGTTGGGTTTTTTTTTAGTAGATTGAAGGAAATATTTCACAAGTGATCGGTGAAACATCGTGTTGTCTCGAATGGCAAAGCCACGAATGATAATACAAAATTTTTCAACTTCACGATTAAAATATTTACTTATATCTCCTGAACAGAATATAACTTTTCTTTTAATATATATGTTTAAGGCAAAACCGTTAATCTACATGATTTTTCCCCACCATAGCTATGGAATGAGATTAACGGCTGCATTACTACAGCGTTTAAAATAAGTAACACTAATTTTTTAACAAAAGATTTTAATATTGGTAACTTGTTTTTAGCTTAGATCTGGGTTCTTTGTTTTGATCATGTCTGCATTCCAGCTAGAATTTTTAGCATTGGCGAACGTGCTATCGAGTTCAGACATTCATGCTGAACACCAAAATTCGATTGTCATATAACTAATGTTTGCAATCACCATTCATCAAAGCTCGATCTTTCCATCGTGTTTTAGACATGATTATGATTGTATTGAGAGTGGAATCTCAACTTAAACAGTTATATGTCCTAACAGCGTTTCCTTTTGTTTTATCTGAGAGAGAGAGAGAGAGAGAGAGAGAGAGAGAGAGAGAGAGAGAGAGAGAGAGAGAGAGAGAGAGAGAGAGAGAGAGAGAGAGAGAGAGAGAAGAGAGAAAATATACCTAAATATGGAACTGCAAACTGAATAAAATACGAGGCAGATATATTTACCATATGGGAACATAAAGTAGTTCCATAAATGATATCGTCACTATGGTGATAAAAGTGGCATTGCAAATATGGTCATAAAAGTGGTATTGCCACTGTGGATATAAACATGCTATTGCCATTGTGGCAGTAAAAGTAGTATTGCCACTGTGGTTATAAACATGTTATTGCCATTGTGGCAGTAAAAGTGGTATTGCCACTGTGGTTATACACATGCTATTGCCATTGCGGCAGTAAAAGTGGTATTGACACTGTGGTTATACACATGTTATTGCCATTGTGGCAGTAAAAGTAGTATTGCCACTGTGGTTATAAACATGCTATTGCAATTGTGGCAGTAAAAGTAGTATTGCCACTGTCGTTATACACATGCTATTGCCATTGTGGCAGTAAAAGTGGTATTGACACTGTGGCTATACACATGTTATTGCCAATGTGGCAGTAAAAGTAGTATTGCCACTGTGGTTATAAACATGCTATTGCAATTGTGGCAGTAAAAGTGGTATTGCCACTGTGGTTATAAACATGTTATTGCCATTGTGGCAGTAAAAGTGGAATTTCCACTGTGGTTATACAAATGTTATTGCCATTGTGGCAGTAAAAGTAGTATTTCCACTGTGGTTATAAACATGCTATTGCAATTGTGGCAGTAAAAGTGGTATTGCCACTGTGGTTATAAACATGTTATTGCCATTGTGGCAGTAAAAGTGGTATTGCCACTGTGGTTATACACATGCTATTGCCATTGCGGCAGTAAAAGTAGTATTGCCACTGTGGTTATAAACATGCTATTGCAATTGTGGCAGTAAAAGTGGTATTGCCACTGTGGTTATACACATGCTATTGCCATTGTGGCAGTAAAAGTGGTATTGCCACTGTCGTTATACACATGCTATTGCCATTGGGACAGTAAAAGTGGCATTGACACTGTGGTTATAAACATGCTATTGCCATTGTGGCAGTAAAAGTGGTATTGTCACTGTGGTTATACACATGCTATTGCCATTGTGACAGTAAAAGTGGTATTGCCGTTGTGGTTATAAACATGCTATTGCCATTGTGGCGATATCATTTTCTCCCACATACATGTTATTACCTCATTTTGAGACATTTTATATAACCTTATATCACTATTAACTATTGACAAATCATGCCATATATTTTTGTCAAATCGCATCTGAAATATGAATTCAGAAAAGGCCGTAGCGTACAACCGAGGGAAACGAATTACTACATACGCAATTGCGATTCAACTGTCATTTTCTTGGTGGCAACCTTTTCAAAGAAATATTGTCCTTAGAGACAAATAGATTATAGAATATATATTATCTTCATTACTAATGGGAAATCCCCTGTTATTCTTTAATGGTAGTGTGGAAGTATTTGGTGTGATCCAGAGATTGCGACCAGCAGATTCGTCTAGATGATTTAAATTTTAAATTACGTTCACGCTGTGGACTAGTCGTGATCACAATCGATAATGTACGAGTCGGCATTTTACATATAGCCCCTGTCCATGTCACCCCAACACCAGCAACAGCATATAACATTGTAAATATGCTCACCTTTTGCAATTTAAAATTTCGCACCTTCTTGCTTGCCTTCTTTCATGCATCGATTGAATTCACACCAGTCTATGTAAAACAAACCCCAAAATTTTAATATAGTGTTAAAAAGGGGGAGAACTCTAACTTGCGAAAGCAATGGCGATGAATAATTTGGTGAAAAATTATCATCGGACTTTTGATGTTTAATGTGCTTTAAACATGAATTTACAGTTATGATCAATTATATACAGTGTTATTAGCTGTTGATCATAGACTAGAACATCCAATAGGATGATTTTTTGTCCGTCGATAGTCCGTCCGTTAGCAAACATTTGTTATGCTTCTCGAGAACGTGATATACACATTCATCTCATAACCTAGTTGGACCGAAACAAAAGTAGTGCTGCTTAGACATCCAATATGGCTGCCAGATTAGCCAGTTTCAAAATCTTGTTATCACCACTTTTCCTGAATAGGACGGTCATACCAATATGGTTTCATTAAAGGACTAATTATGACATAAGGTTAGTTATAAATAAACAAAAATAATCTCGATCTAACAGCTGTTATGACTGTAACAGCTGCCATTTGAAAATTGTTATTGATGCTCTTCCTGCATGGATGGTTATATATACTTGGGGTTTTATATCGACTTGGGGTTTTCAGACAAAGGATTGGTATGGTGTAAAGTTTGTTGTAAAATAGAAAGGTATCGATTTGATATATTCAATATGGCCACCACTGCAGCAATATTTAAAATCTTGGTATTGTTTCTTATGATGCTCAGTTGGTTCTAAATGAAAATTGTGCTATCTTACGTCCAAATTGGCCGACTTGGCAGCCATCTTGAAAATAATATAATCACTACTTTCCTAGATCAGCAATGGATTTTCACCTGAGACTTCTTATAACATTCTAATGCTTTTACATGAAACTGGTGCTGATCTGACGAATACATAACTGTCTTTTTGAAAAGCTTGTTATCTCTGCTCCTCTCTTGGATGATTGGTTACATCAACAGTGGATTTTCACAATAGACGTCTTAATAAGCCTTGCTAGTCCAAAATTAAAATGGCGCCACTCATTCATCTAATATGACTCCCTTGAGAACTATCTTAAAAATATTGTTGTCACCACTCCCCTGCATGGATGATCATTATGAAATTCGGCTTTCACCTAAAGACTTTTAACGATGTCAAAATTATCCGAATGCTACCAATCTGACGCTCAATATATCCATTACATCACATCACATCAGCTAATTTTTAAACTCTTGTTATCGCCAACGAATATCATAGATGGTTTCAATACAGCTAAAAGGAAGAAATATAGTCTTTATCTTGAATTCCTAAAAATTCATATATGTCACACAGTTTTGCGCCAGTGGGTTCAAAGTTTTTTTTTATATCATAATCTAAGGTCTATTGTCCTTGATATGAAACCCATTCTATTCCAATTTAGCTATAGGTCTAAACAGACGAGCAGTAGCCACATATGGTAACCCTTTGTTGTCCAATTAAAAGTTACTTGTTGGCTTCCCTCCTGTCCTGAAATATTCAGTATCAGTTATTACTCGTGAAATGCCAGGATTAGTTAACCTTCGTTCTAATCAAACACATCTTCGTCATAAGCAAGAAAAATAAAATACAACATGGTGTTATATAGTATATAGTTAATACTTGCATATTTTCCATGTGTGTGTGTGTGTGTGTGTGTGTGTGTGTCAGTTGGGTGCCTACGGTAACTCATTTAAGCGGTCTCGCAGGAACGTGAACAGAGACATGGAAATGATAATTATATGAAGATGTTTCATGCAAGACCGTGGTGTTAATGGCTGTAAGGCACTATAAGCAATGCATAATGCATGCAAGAACCTTTTCAAGCACTGTAAACATAGCAAGATCTATTATATGCCAACTAAGACTCATCCAGCCCTAGGAACCCAAAGTCTATCATATACAGACGCCGAGACACATCATTCATCTTGTTTGTAAGCAATTAGGTTTTAAAACAATTCAGCAATATAAATCTCAAATTTGAGCTAAAAGCACAAATATTTGTTTTACTCTAAAAATTTCGGCGCTTTTTCAATGTCATTATGCTGTGCTAACATGTGATCAGTTTATGACAGTGCCTGACGTTAGTATGTTTGGTGAGCTCAATTAATACGATGGCATTGATACGACATTTTACATAGGAAAGCAATACCGCTTCTTAAGAGGCCCTTAAAGAATATGTCGTCTACAGCTGATATATTTAGCCCTTTGGGGAAAGTCCCATAACAGTAATACGTAGGAAATAAAATTGTTATTTATTGCTATTACTACTTGCTCGTAGCTTTGTTTGAAGTTAAAAATGGCCTGTTTGAAAACCGTGTTTCGTATCGTTCGAAAAAATAAACTTCGTACCCTTAATACATAGTGAACGAATTAGAAAAAACTTGTAGGATGGCAAATTAAATCTTATAATACTAAACGTTCTATCAATTCGAACGATTTTGACTAGTCCTAATGATCTCCAAAGGTATTCCTAATGAGATTCAGTAATGTGCTGATGTGTCAGTCAGAAGAAAGAACTATTAGTACAACTATATGATTTGGTGTGGTGATGACATATTTTACAGGCAAGTGTTTTGACATACTGAATATTGAATATGTGACCTCTGATGGCTGAAATATGAACTAGTCAGATTTGTTTAAAAGAAGGAGATATTTTGTACTTTTTACTAAAAAAAACGCTTCTAAAAATATTTTTTGATAAATAATTTCTACATAAATGAATATACAGCTTAAGACGGAAATTTATATTTCAAAATATAGAATATGCATGAGGATAATACTGCTACGAGTACATATGTCAAAGACTTGCAGTTATCTTGTGAAAGAGAAGGGTTGATGCAAGTGTTTTTCATCCTGTTTAATTCTGCAATTACAACTGTGTAAGTTTTAATGAACATTTCCTGAAATAATATTGTTTAAAGCAAGTATTCAGTGTGACCGCGTTCCAGTCCAATGTTTTTTTTTATTATGAGATGCAAAACTGTATCATTTGTTTCATCGAAAAGGAAAAACCATTTCACAAAACAATAAGACCATTTAAAGAACTAACGGCTAATTGACACAAATTTATTTCCCTTCAAGTGGGCTATAATCCTAACTATTGCTATTTATATTATCAGGCATTTATTTCCTGCTAATACCATGTGTAGTCCAGACGTGCCCTATAACATGTACTAGCAACCGAACAGGACCAAGAATATTTCCAAGTGGAGATAAAATGGTCATCGCTTCTTAGCGGAACATTTCCACCAGTAAAAATGGCTAGCCTCACTGGCATCACAAGGTTAATCAGTAGGTAATAGGCTTGCCTCACTGGCGTCACAAGCTTTAATCATTAGGTAATAAATGAAGGCATTTGAAAATGAAACGAAACCTACAGAGATGTTCAGATGAAAAGAGCTCTAGGTAATTGAGATTAGAGAATTAATAAACCTTTTGAAAGGTTTCAAATAATGCCATATTTAAAAAAAAATTAAAATAAGAATTCACGTGACATACAAAAAAAAAATGAAAATGAGAAATAAATAAATGTAATAAAATATGACATAGTACTCTAAAATATACAAGATTCATAATCTTTTCAGCGCCAATATGCCCATGCGTAAGAATTGAATTACTCTCTCTCTACCGGCCATTGTCGTTTCATAGCAAGCTTTACGTAAGGCGTAACGTCTATTTGCTGCATATAATGCTGGCCACAAATGATGTACCGGTAACGACAGTTGCTGCATATAATGCTGTCACAAATGCCATACCGGTAACGGCTGTTGTTGCATATAATGCTGCCGCAAAGTCTGTATCCGTTGATTATTTGAGTGTTTTGACAGCCACTTGGGAACATTACAGTTCATTATTAAGAGAGCAAAACAATCTGTCAAGCCATGTGCATGAACAAGCAACGATGCAGTAAGGTTATAAGATTGGAAAATGTGATTGAGCAGCGGCATTCTTAAGTGTATTCAATGCCATTTGTGTAAGCATCGAAGTACTTGGATGATTGCCACTGAACCATACAATCATATTGATCCAATGGTCTAGTTAATCCTAAATGAAAATGGTGCGTCTGGAACATCAGACACGGTAGCAACAGCAGCCATCTTGTTACAACTATATGGTTCTATGAACATGGGATTTTCACTCAAACATCGAATGATACTTAGTTGGTCATAAATCAAAAGTAAATCACATAGTTGCATCCGGCATGTTAGCCATCTTTAAGATATTATCAGAACTTCACCTGTGCAGAAAGTCACCAGAAGACTTTATAAGATGTCTGGGTTGTCGCAGCACACGTTTCATATTGCTATTCCTTCTGATCTATTTAGAGGAATTTCATGTAACTTTATGCACACATTCATCCAAGTTCTAGTTGGTCTTAAATGAAAAAGGAATTGACCAGACATCCAATATAGCAGACACAACTTGTTATCGCTACTCTCTCTGAATAGATGGTAGCTGAACACGTGTTTCAACTGAAAGATTATATTTGATGTCTTGTTGGTCTTGAATGAAAATGGTGCCGATCATATGCTTAGAATGGCTACCACGGCATCCATATTGAAAACCATGTTATTGGTAACCCTTAATGGAGAATCATATATTGAAAATAGTGTTATACTTCCTCCCAACTGGATAGTTGTATCAAGATGTTTTTATTTTTCTTACTAATAGGCTTCTATGTTACCCATTTGGTCCTATATAAAACTGTGCAAGTCTTGCATCCAATATAACTGCTACAACGAGTCTCTTAACAATCTTGTGATGCAAGCAAATTTTGCGGTATGTTCAATGTTGTGTGAACACTATTAGTCATATATTGGAATCATTATGTTCAACACGCAGTCTTTGTGTATGATGGTTAACCTTACAAATTGTGTTAGTCGGACACCCCATACAGACGCTACCGCTGCCATCTTTAAAATCGTATTATTGCTATCCTCCTGAATGGATGGTCTTATCAGCATGAACGTTACACTGAAAAACATCTTACGACCGCTAGCTGGACCCAAATAAAAACGGTGCTGATCTGACATACGGTATGGTCCCCCTGGCAGCCATCGTTAAAATCCTGTGATCTGAATGGATCGCTGTATCAACATGGGGGGTTTCAATAAAATATTTGTTATGTTATCTACGTGGTCTTTAATGAACTATTGCCGATCTGATTTCCTATACGGCTATCACATAATTCATATTGAGGATCTTGTTAATGCTCCTGTCCAAATGGATAGCCATATCAACACGGGGTTTGCGCCAATATACTTTATACCAGTATACCGGTATACAATCTACAACCGCTCCGGTGGCCTAGTGGTTAGAGCGTCCGCCTCAGATGCGGATGATCGTGGGTTTGATCCTCGGTGAAATCATACCAAAATCTTACAAACTGGTACTAACAGCTGCCTCGCTTGACGCTCAGTGTTAAGAGGTTAGTGTTAGGACTGGTCGGCCTCATGTTAGGATAATGTGACTAGGTGGGACATCGTGTTACATGTCTGCGGCATGATGCCCCAGTGCTAGACATCACTATAAACTGCCACACTGCAGACATCGTAGGATGTGACTGAAAAATTGTTAAAGCTACGTTAAAAATCATTATCACATCATATCACCAATATATAAACTTTATATGATATACATTTAGTCTTTTTGGAAATTGGTGCTAGTCGTATAATTCAACATGGTTGCCATTACGATTCTCTTAGAAATATTGTTGTCACCTTTCCTCCTGAATTGATGAGTATTAGGACGTGTTTTTACCAAGTCCTAAACGAATCTGGCTCTCATGACGACTGTCTTAATGGTCTTGCAACTACTCATGCTTAATGGAAGATCATTATGGCCTAGTTTTCACTGAAAAATTTATAATGACGTCTAATTTGTCATAGATTAAAATAGTACCAAAGCTAACATCCAATATGTGTACCACAGCGGCTAATTTGAAAACCTAATAATCACTGAAGAATATTAAAAAATGGTTAAAACTCTCGATAGTTCAAAGGATTAAATTGTGTTAGCTTTAAGTCCTGGAAAGTCTTTCCCCACTAGAGTGTCAGTCTATTTGAGGGAGCCTTGTATCATATTTATTAGTTCTAGTTAGGTTAATTACAATGGCTTTCTATCAAACCTTAGGGATCTCACATCAATGAAGCCATTGTGAGGAAGCTTATTTAATGATATCAGTAAAGAAGAAAAGAAACCAAAGTAACCAATATAATTGATCATTTCTCTCTCTCTCTCTCTCTCTCTCTCTCTCTCTCTCTCTCTCTCTCTCTCTCTCTCTCTCTCTCTCTCTCTCTCTCTCTCTCATGCTGATTTATCTGTATTCGGGTGATAAACACACGAGTTTTTTTTTTTCGGTCAGACGCATCTTCTTTAACGAAGGAAGTTCAATTATCATTCAAGTGTATCAGCGATGATAATTGGGTTCCAGGTGCGTGGCATGTAGTTGGTCAATCAGGAAGTTGGAATTTCAGCTTAAATGAATTTGATATTTTATTTTTCCCATAAGCAGTTATTTGCACTGCTGAGACATATCTCCCCATATCTTCATTTATGCAAATGAGCCATCAGGAATCGGCGCAACAACCTATGACCGTGCAAGATTTGAATTTCAGATGAAGTCAATACAACTGTAAGGCAGCACGTGCATACAGGAAGGATCTTGAGTGAAATCTGACCTTCCACATCGCCGTTCATATAGACTACCAGATAACAGGTGGTTGAACCTCGGGGGATTTATGCAGCCATAGCGTGTTAGACAACGTCATTAAAAGTATTAGTTACCCATTTGTCCCCCATCCCTTTTCTTTTGTATGCATAAGGTCGAATCATACACTATTATCACCTTCGTCGCCCTGGAAAATGTATTTGTTCCTTACATAAAATAAATACAATACACTCTTAATTACCTAATTATATTCATTAATATGTATTTTATATCATGAATTGTAAAGATTTGATTTGCGGATTTTGTAAAATTTATTTTAAACATATCATATAGAAGACAGGTAATTGTTTCCATCAATATATCTATTTTCAAACCTTCTCTTGAATTGAAATAAGTTGATCTTTTAAGCCGCTCTTGAATTGAGAAAAGCTCTTCTAATGTAGTAACACCTGTTTATTCATATTTCGCTTGAACTGTTCCGTTTGTACTTTCTGGAAACGTGTAGTTGATATATGGTACAAATTTGTCTTCATAAATGAAATAACTTGATGATACAAGAAATCACAGGCCACATTTCTACCGAAAATTTGTTCAGCTCATACAGTCTGCTAATTGCAGTGGTTACCTGACAAGAAAGAGATAACAAAATCAATCTTACATACCACTGAGATTAAATGTTTGCTAAGCAATATTTGTGATACTGAATGATCTAATTACTATCAGATACAAATTCATGTAATCTGTTGGAGAAATGTACATACCATATTTTGTATCAGAGATTTCTGTTGATGCATCTGCATTTCAAATGACCATAAATGCGTCGATCTATGCATGTGATAAAAGAGATAAATATAACAATACATAATAACTTAAGATATTCGACATGGAGAGCACAACTTTTGGACAATGCTAAGACCACAACAATAATAATAACAATAAAAATAGTCTTCTTTTTCATCCTTTACGTCCTCCTCCTCCTCCTTTTCCTCCTCTTACAACAACAACAACTACTACTACTGCTAATAATAATAATAATAATAATAATAATAATAATAATAATAATAATAATAATAATAATAATAATAATAATAATAAAAATAACATTATTTCTACATCTAATTGATACTTTTGGTCTGTAAATGTCTTAAATCGTTGCCGCAAAGGCACTGACTCGTTGTATCATAGCGGTTGTAAGGACCTTTTACAAATGTGTATTGTTGTTATTAGAGTGTGCTTAGGATTAAATCTCATTTACTCATGTTCATCACTACACAAAAGAAATGCATTTTGGCCTGTGCATTCTACACATGAATTGCATGTTGATGTTTAGGTGTTTGTAAAAAAAAGCATTGCCATAAAGCCCTATAGTTGACCGCTTAGCCTAACCTCTTCTACTAACGTGCAAAACACACACACACACACACACACTGAATTAAATATTAGAATTATAACATTTCCAACTTTTCTCAGGATTTGATATCCGCTGGAATCAGTTTTATGACTTGTTAAGTGCCTTTATTTTTAGTCTAAAAAGAATGACAACTGCAAATATTAGGTTTTCGACAGCATATAACAAGAAAAGTTATTTCTTTGTCTAACCCTTCTAACTTTGTATTACAAACTATATGTCTGAAAGAATTTGATAATTCAAATTTGCTATGACTATGTGAATATGTTTAGGGACAGCCTCCAAAAGACTACTACTACTACTACTACTACTACTACTACTAATAATAATAATAATAATAATAATAATAATAATAATAATAATAATAATAATAATCCATATCATACACACGAATATAAAATATATTGGCATATTAATGCTAGGGACGAATAACGGGTGTTTCTAAAAATCGTCTTTGATTTACTACGCGGTATAGGTCGGTATAATTGGAACTGTTTTCCAATATATATATATTTCTTTTTTTTCTTTCAATATATATGTTTTCCAATATATATCGTTTTCTAAGACGGAATGAAGCTATTACAGCTTTCGTTTAAACAAATTAATTCATTCCAGCAAGATTTTGGTATTCTTATAAAAGCGGGACAACTTTATGAAGTATAGTGATTTAATTTAATTCATTTAAAGTTAATTTAACTTGAACCATTGTTGTTGTGTGGTTGTCTATTGATGTCTATGTGCGTGCGTGTGCTGGCTAGCGTGTAAAACGCGGTGTATAAGTGTTATTACGTCAGAAGTGACAACATTTTTGTACGTGTCTGAAAGGTATACAAAAGAGGTAACGACTGTGTCCAAGCTGCCTTTCTGTGACGCAAGTGAACACCGCCACTGCCTACGTGGACTGTTTGACCGCGGGATCAGCCTCGTTTCAGTTGATATTTCATATTTTTTGTTTCGAATTTTGGCTAAAAAGAATGAAAAGTTAAGCATCACTGACAGAGCTGCTGGTTTTATTTTCTGATACGTTTTAAAACCTCCTTAAGAAATGATAGAAAAACAGACACAGGCTTTTCTGCAATAAAATGACTATTTGAATTTAGGGTAGCAGAAGAATTTCGAGGGAAGGGATATAGCACCATCTGTGGAGCAATTTAGGGGTATGTCCCATTGTTCAGATATAGACTAATGCAGCTAATACTTGAATAAGGGCCATTGGAAACATTACTTTGTTATGATTATTCATTTATTTTTAATTTATGTTTGCTAGCTTGCATACGTATTCGATATTTTGTACCCGGAATTGAAGTACGAAAACTTCTTTTTATTAGGTTTGAATTTTGAGTATTGATAATTATAAATACAGAAAATAAGTTTAATGGAGTTTTGGTTCGGAAAAACCGAGTGGAGGAAACAATGTGAACTTTCAATATGATTATGAAGGAATGCTAATTGTTTGCCCCTTTACGCACTGGATATTGCAAGCTACATTTTTTTGTTTTGTTTGTTTGTTGTTTTTTTTTTCTAGATCCAGACACACTCATACAATACAGCAGACCAAGTAAATGTATACCAGTATCATTTGGTTACTTATATATTACACATCTGCATCATCTTAACGTAGAACGAAGACGCAAGGAAACCCAGGTGTACTTTGGTATACAAAAGCACGCCGATTTTCCGTTTAGATTTATTTCATTCAAGACGGTCGAAGGTCAATGCCAAACGTAAATCGAAAAGACTCAGTACTGAAACCAGACACACAGATGTAATTGTATCCGGTCATGTTTTGACATTTGTAATGAAGTTTAAGGAAAAGTACAGATGTACTTGACGAATGCGGGAATAATTTATGTTGTGGTTTATTCATCAGTGGATTTGAAATAGATGTCATGTACACGTCTAAGAGCTGGTATATGCTAACCCTTTGTTAAAGGCGTTTTCTGAGAACATGTTAGCCTAAAAACGAAATTGAAATCTTTATATATGTCTTTCTTTAAAAGATTAATGTTAAAGGACATTCAGACAGGAATAGGTTTATTGCACAAAAACGGCAATACTAACAGTTATTTCAAAGGACGCGTGTTTTGGGAAACATCGTTCACAACTTAATAAATATATAACAAATCATTCAACATCACTAAAGGAGTTGGCATTTTATTCCCTTGGTCGCAGAGTATGAGAGTTTCTGACAACAAACAAACGTTTCGAGGTTGTCTTCAAATAACGAAAATTCAAAAAAATAATAATTTCATGCCAATATTTAAAAACAAATATGTTTTTGTTGTGTTCAACAGGTCCATACACATACCGAAAATGCTATTATATATATATATATATATATATATATATATATATATATATATATATATATATATATATATATATATATATATATATATATATATATATATATATATATATATATATATATATATATATATATATATATATATATATATATATATATATATAAATTTGCACGCTTAGATATTATTCAAAGTGGAACTGGAAAACTTGATTACTAGAAGGTTTACTTGGACATATGGAGCCTGGGGGGCTCTAGGTTTCTTTACAAAAGACCTGATATAGGATTCCAATTCTACACGTCAGAGCGGGTATATTTTTCAGATTGCTGCCTATTTATCATTAAAATGTTTACAGTTACAATCTAAACAGCATGTGTACCAATCTACCACGTTTGATAGTCAATAATCATTACATAGTGGGCTGTTTTCTCATCCGCTTCATGTCTATGCACGGATCTTTCACACACTCATACATCCATCCACCCATATTCTCTGTCTTATGTGATGGACCTCCAGATAACAACCAAAGCAAAAGAGATTGGGGTTATTGTTAAGTATGCCTTCCTTTTTGACGGTGGCTGTGGGGACAGGTTTAAACTTGCTGAAAAATATTAATGGTTAATGGTTGTATGAATCCTTTGTAATCAGAAACACACCGATTACTTTTGGAGGTAAGAATGGTAAACTAGTACAGTTTTTATTCAAGTTATCGTTTATATTTTTTCTCCATGTCTAATTAAAAAAGACTTATCGTCTGCTGTTGATGAAGTAACCTTTGTCAGTTCAGAATGAACAAAGAATATCTTTCAAAACAATTATATAATTCAGTATGCAAAAAAAAAATTGCACAAAAAGAACAAAATAGTTTATCTTTGGCACCACTCAAACAACGATATTTTAGCAGACATTTATTATTTGCTTGCGTCGTAGTTATTTTGGTTTGTTATTTCGTTTGTTTAGTTTTTATTCTTGTTTTTGTTGGGATGGTACTGTTTGTTTTGTTTTTCTTTTGAAAGGAAAAACACTCAGTCCCTTTTTACCGGACATATCCTTACGATATATATATATATATATATATATATATATATATATATATATATATATATATATATATATATATATATATATATATATATATATATATATATATATATAATTTACAACTTCTTTAGTACTATCTTCTGTTACACTTGAAACAACATAAATTGTAGTTCGCTTTCTTCAGTAATGAAAATGTATGCACACTGAAACAACTTGAAGAACTGGCAAAAGTTATTATTATTATTATTATTATTATTATTATTATTATTATTATTATTATTATTATTATTATTATTATTAAGTAGTAGTAGTAGTAGTAGTAGTAGTAGTAGTAGTAGTAGTAGTAGTAGTTATACGATGATCTATCGTCCATCGTCTGACGTCCATCGTTAGTCTGTCCGTTAGTACATGTTTGCTATCACTATTCCTTCTAAACATTTTGCATTGAAACTATATACGCACATTCATCTCGTAGTTTTGTTATGACTACCCATGGTCGCCATCTTTAAAATCAAAACTTTCATTACACAGAAAGTCATATCGATTTTTGGGTTTTCACCAATAGAATCTGATGTCCTGTTGGTCTTAAAGGAAAATATTACATCCAGTATGGCCGCTCCAGCAGCCATTTTGAAAATCTTCTTATTGCTACTCCTGAATGGATGTTTTTATCTTGAAAATATTGTTATCTTGACATTTCTCAAACTGGATAACTATGTCACCAAGGAATTGTGACCAGTGGACTTCTTATGATACCTAGCTGGTTCTTAAATTAAACTAATAGTAGTCTTAAAATCAATTATGGTTTTCATGACGACTGTTTTAAAAGTTTTGTTGTCACTACTCTTCCAGAATTGGTGATCATTATGAGATAAGGTTTTTACCTAAAGACTTCTTGTCCTGAAAAAAATGGTACTAAGATTGTATCCAATATGTATGTCGAAGCAGCTAATTTGAAAATTGTGTTATTGCTGGAGAACACCGAATGATTTTATTACTAATTTGTAATGAAGAAATTATCTTATCTTGAATTCCTCAAATTTTGTTTTGTCTAGTTTAAATCAATACCGTGGAAGCAAAGTTCTTCTTTTACCTCTGATATGTAACTTCATTTGATGTATATTGCCTATCTGGTGTATTATATACGCTTTATCTAAAACTTTAAGAGTTCCGATCTCCCTCCCAGCTCCTATTGAACTCCATCTGTTTTCAGTCCAAACATGAACATTTTGTTTTAAAAATCTTTCTCCTAATTTTTATTGTGAATTAATTATCATTATTTACATGAGGCAGTATAAAATATTAAAACAGGGTCTGTTATTTGAGTCCTGCCTTGACTCTTCAGTCGCATCACCAAGCGTGAGTTTGAATTTTGTTTCCACTTACGCAGAGCCATCGTATGACCTAGCTTTGAAGTTAATTCCAGGTGGGGGAAAATAAATCCAGAGCTGTCGTTGCATTATGCGTCGGCCGATCAGATACTATTGTGTTTGTTCTACTGAATTCTCACAGCAAGCTAAACATTATGCGACGGCCGATCAGATACTATTTTGTTTGTTCTACTGATTTCTCACAGCAAGCTAAACATTATGCGACGGCTGAACAGATACTATTTTGTTTGTTCTACTGATCTCTCACAGCAAGCTAAATATTATGCGACGGCCGATCAGATACTATTTTGTTTGTTCTACTGATTTCTCACAGCAAGCTAAACATTATGCGTCGGCCGATCAGATACTATTTTGTTTGTTCTACTGATTTCTCACAGCAAGCTAAACATTATGCGACGGCCGATCAGATACTATTTTGTTTGTTCTACTATTCTCTCACAGCAAGCTAAATATTATGCGTCGGCCGATCAGATACTATTTTGTTTGTTCTACTGATTTCTCACAGCAAGCTAAACATTATGCGACGGCCGATCAGATACTATTTTGTTTGTTCTACTGATTTCTCACAGCAAGCTAAACATTATGTGACGGCCGAACAGATACTATTTTGTTTGTTCTACTGATTTCTTACAGCAAGCTAAACATTATGCGTCGGCCGATAAGATACTATTTTGTTTATTCTACTGATTTCTCACAGCAAGCTAAACATTATGCGTCGGCCGATCAGATACTATTTTGTTTGTTCTACTGATTTCTCACAGCAAGCTAAACATTATGCGTCGGCCGATCAGATACTATTTTGTTTGTTCTTCTGATTTCTCACAGCAAGGTAAACATTATGCGTCGGCCGATCAGATACTATTTTGTTTATTCTACTGATTTCTCACAGCAAGCTAAACATTATGCGTCGGCCAATCAGATACTCTTTTGTTTATTCCACTGATTTCTCACAGCAAGCTAAACATTATGCGTCGGCCGATCAGATACTATTTTGTTTGTTCTACTGATTTCTCACAGCAAGCTAAACATTATGCGACGGCCGATCAGATACTATTTTGTTTGTTCTACTGATTTCTCACAGCAAGCTAAACATTATGCGACGGCCGATCAGATACTATTTTGTTTGTTCTACTATTCTCTCACAGCAAGCTAAATATGCGTCGGCCGATCAGATACTATTTTGTTTGTTCTACTGATTTCTCACAGCAAGCTAAACATTATGTGACGGCCGAACAGATACTATTTTGTTTGTTCTACTGATTTCTTACAGCAAGCTAAACATTATGCGTCGGCCGATAAGATACTATTTTGTTTATTCTACTGATTTCTCACAGCAAGCTAAACATTATGCGACGGCCGATCAGATACTATTTTGTTTGTTCTACTGATTTCTCACAGCAAGCTAAACATTATGCGTCGGCCTATCCGATACTATTTTGTTTGTTCTTCTGATTTCTCACAGTAAGGTAAACATTATGCGTCGGCCGATCAGATACTATTTTGTTTATTCTACTGATTTCTCACAGCAAGCTAAACATTATGCGTCAGCCGATCAGATACTCTTTTGTTTATTCCACTGATTTCTCACAGCAAGCTAATCATTATGCGTCGGCCGATCAGATACTATTTTGTTTGTTCTACTGATTTCTCATAGCAAGCTAAACATTATGCGACGGCCGATCAGATATTATTTTGTTTGTTCTTCTGATTTCTCACAGCAAGCTAAACATTATGCGTCAGCCGATCAGATACTATTTTGTTTGTTCTACTGATTTCTCACAGCAAGCTAAACATTATGCGTCGGCCGATCAGATACTATTTTGTTTGTTCTACTGATTTCTCACAGCAAGCTAAACATTATGCGACGGCCGATCAGATACTATTTTGTTTGTTCTACTGATTTCTCACAGCAAGCTAAACATTATGCGACGGCTGATCGGGATAAGTGCAGTCTGCATTTTGACTGGACTTATAAGCGGGTAAGGCAATTCAACACGTTATCATTTCTTAATTATTAATCAGTTCCACGCTTTAAAGTCTAAACTTCAGTAACTTATTCGTTTAACCTTTAGCAATTCAATTATCACACCTTCAAACCACTTTTAGTATACCGTGTATTTTAGGTTTCCAGACTTAAGGATTAGATTATACCATGTACTCGCTTATAAGACGAGTTTTGCTCGACGTTTAAGAGAGTAGATACGACAGATGACTATCAACTTGCATTTTGAAAGTTCGGAATCTATTAATAAACCATTAATTACGCCTCTCAAATATATTGTGTACATGGGTCATGCTCTAGAACACCGTAAGGGCAAACCGAATCTCGTTGCAAAGAATGAAAAATAAAAGTGCCATCTGAAATGCAGACTTGATCAGACATTCGTTGAAACTAAAAGTCTTGATAAAAATGATCAATAAAGGCTTGTTGGCTGCTTAGTGTGAAATCTTACCCTAAGTTATTTCTACTTAATTTAATAATGCAGGATTGTCATTATTCTTACACCGAGAAGTAAAAGAGACAACGAAGCCTTTGTGGCAATAAAAAGGAACGGTAAAAGGAAAGAAGGTTGACTTATGACAATTGAGTGGCATTTACCCAAAGTTGTCAAAAAATATAACTTTTAAGATTGCGTTTATTTTGACTGAATTCAACTTTCTGTAGCAGTCATATGATCAGAAAGTCGACTCATATGATCAGAAAGTCGACATAGAAAATATTTGCACAATACGTTTTAATAATGGTATCAATGTTGCGTTTAGATGGCTCACAAAGAGGCTGGAGCGTTAATCCTCACAAGCTGATGTTACATGTGCGTGCAATGAAAAAAAGCACAAGCAAGCTGTTCTCGCACTTTTATTTAGCATTATTAGTACGAACAAGTATTGTGTAACTGAAGTAGCGCAAAATGGAAGGATTATTTTTAAATCAAGTTCTTGTTGCAATTAAATGGATATGAGTATGATGTTTTTGTCAATTTGGTAACACTTGCATTTTACTGTACTTTGTACAGTTGGAATAGATTTATGACAGTTATAATCAGTTGCCAGTCCTCTTTGGTATGTTTTCACGTTATGAACATTTATCCTGTGTCTCTTCTATGTAGACTAGATTTTGTCTGGGCTTTTTTTCGTTTTTCCCCACTTGATAATGTCTAGTGAATTTAACTGCACTTCATAATGAATGAAGCAAACTTGAAATAAATGTTCTCCATGATTAATGAAACAAACTCGAAGCTATATACACTGCATGACGAATGGGGCAAACTTTAAGCTCAACGCATTTCATGAGAAGTGAAACAAATGTGAAGCTACATATACTGGTTAACGAATGAATTAAATTTGAAGCTAAATGCATTGTATGAAAAATGAAGCAAACATACAACATACATCTAAATGAGAGCATCTAGCCACTCCCTTCCAATGAATAATCCATGCATTTAATTCAAAGAAAGGCGCCACCTTTCGATTTCGAACACATTTCGTTTGATAAAAGAAATTAGCAGGTCTAAATTTTCCTTTGTAGTATTGGTAATTATTGAGACTCAGATGTACAGGTGAATGAAAATGGCTTTTTATGTTGGTTTATATGCGAAACTATGAAGTCGTGAATTATACATAAAGGACGAGAAAATCGTGACAAAATATTCTCTTTGATACGATGCATAGCAATCTACTGGTTGTAATGGCGTTGTATTTCGAGTTAAAGAATACAGCATGCCTGCAGAGAGCATTTAATTTTAAAATTATGCTTTCTATTCTGCATCGAAAGATCATATTTACATTTGTATTTCTGACATTCGTTAATTATTTGTCTGTAAAGTTAGGTATTAAAATCTAATATTCCTTACAAGGGTCACTTGGCATGAGTGACCTGCTATTACCGTACACTTGATTTTACGATAGTAATTGGGACGTTCTAGAGATGTGAAGTTCTAAGGGAAGTTGTGGTATGCAGCATGTAAAAAGGAGTCAATATTTACATACATCTATGATATATTTAGAAACTATAGCTGAAATTTCGATGGATATTGTGCGTATGGAAATTGTGTACAGTCGGGGAGGGACATAAAGTATTTGTCACCTCGGGCGAATCCTACCTTTGGCATCCAAAAATATAATTTTAAAATGTAACCACAAGGAAAAATATATTATGTTAAATAGTAAGGTGCAGTCATAAGCAAATCGGAAATAACTTTTACCTAGGCGAAGGTTTTATTTGGATTGCATTTTTTTTTTACTGGTATTTCAACTCTCCCGATGGTATCCTCCAATTCTGACTGTCACCCGGGGCGGATTGCCTCAACCCTAGTACGCCCAAATGAACTACACCCATATGCTCCAAAAATCAACCTAAGTTAGACAAATGTACACTATCTTTAGCATGTATCAATAATGGGGATTATTAATTTTGTCAGATTAGACAACTGAAGTTTCTGGAATTGCAAAGTATTAATTATTACCTATGTATACAATTCATTCATTTATTAAATATGATGGTTTTGACAGTGACAAGATGCCCCTAATAAAGGACGGTAAAATAAGCACTTGAAGGTAACATGATGATTCGATTGAAACAAATTGCTAGCTTGATACGAAATGATGTCGTTGATTAAATATGACAGTTATTGGATGCGTGAGATGAGTTTACGACTGTGAATTTAATTTTGTTTTGCAAAATCAAATTATACACTTGATTGTTTTCTAAATGTAATAAAGGCAAGATGAAAATATTCAATTCTTTGTATTAGCAGTACAAATAATATAGTTACGAAGTGTATGCCTCAAAGGCCGTATGGATAAAGGGACGAATTGGCTATTTAAAAGGGTTCATAAAGATAGATATCTTGTCCAGGACAATTTTCAGGAAAACAGATGGCGGACCACGCGCTTTAAAAACAGTACGGTCGGAAAAGTAGCCCCGTAATCCGCATATATTAGGGTATCATCTTTCATGTAATATTTGTTTACCAGCTGCGGGTCACGTGGCTATTTCCTGTATTTAACTGTTATCTTTAATGCTCCTTATTATCTGATATGTAATTTGAAATAAGATACAGCCTTCGCTGCACCACCATTAATCACTTATTAAATAAAATGTCGGAAAGGATTGATTTATCAGTAAAACGATAAACATAATTGTAATACTGGATATTTAATAACCTCGTGTGGTGTAAGGCATGCTGGGTATTTATTTATTTATTTTCATTTCCGTTTTTGCCAAATAATCCTGAATGTATTTTGACCGTATTCGATAGCATTTAAAGATATAATACATCCTTAAGAGTGATTTAATTATGGTGTGGTGTAAAGTTGTATTCTCCATTTTCAGAGAGCTTGATCTTTTTAGTAAACGAAACTCGTTAAGTTAACTTCAATAACTTGTTATTCTGAGATTTGCTCGCTAGCACAATGTAAGGAAAATTGTCAATGTCTTTTTTGTCTTTCATTTCCAACTTTTTCTGTTTTCCCTTTTGTGTATACTGACTGGATTAACAGATTCATTCCACTTCTGTAACGTTATTGTGTCTAATCAGAAACTGCGAAATGTTTATACCATGTTACATCCAGAAAAGCACACCCATCTCTTTGCTGTATTAGAATAGTATTACGATAGTAATATAAGGCTGATGTCGATTTGAAGCTAGCAGTATTTTGAATAATAAAGAAATAAGAAATGATAATTTGTATTTTTTCAGGATGTAGAGGAGTTGGAATTCAGACGATTTATTCAAGTGGTTGCAACAATGAACGAATTTTCTTGGAATGTCCAGACCTTCACAAGATTGCAATCAAAAGATTATTTTATGGGGTAAAACAGGATCGACAGTGCGCAAACCAGGGACGCAAACATTCAATGGACTGTTGCCAGGCACGTCATAATGACTGCCTTGTTGTCGATGACGAGAAGTATCCGTTTCTCAATATGCTGTGTTCAGGGCATAGACGATGCGACATCGAAGCCAAAAGTATTGGAACTGGTGTTTCTTGCCAAGACACTGGGTACCAATACACGGATTTCATGACAGTGATACATGATTGCATACCAGGTTTGTTGTATGATTTGTTTTCTAGATTAGAAAATATTGTTGATATGTTGATCCATTGTGTTGGCAGCATGTTGGTCCTTTGTGCAACAGTGAAACCATTATAAAATGCGGGAGGGTAAGCAGTTTTTGTTGCAAGCTGGGCACGGTGTCCTGCGGGTTATACTTTTGGCTTTGAAACGTTTTATACAAATATTGTATGGTTAGAATTTACATGGAAAGAAAATCAGAGAAATACTTGAATATATTCATTACCATGGCCTTGTGGATATCAACTAAGAATCAGAAGAGTTCTATTATTACAAAATGTTTGCCTTTTAATTCATTAATACCTAAGCTCAAGGGAGATAATTTGATATGATTCCAATACATAGCATGTTTCTCAAAGGATGGGTACTAGGTCACACATTAATGGGCACTAGGTCATAAATTAATGGGTACTAGGTCACACATTAATGGGCACTAGGTCATAAATTAATGGGTACTAGATCACACATTAATGGGCACTAGGTCATAAATTAATGGGTACTAGGTCATACATTAATACGGGATAATTTGCAACGTATGGTTTATGTTCTCTTCTCTCAATTTACGTTGCATGATTAAACCTTGAAATTGTTCTGAAATTATGGTATCTTATTTGAAGCAAATTATTAAATTCTTTTCTAGACCACGATATCGTCTACCTATGTTCAGATACTCATAAACGAGGAAAGGCCCTCTATCTGTCCAACCGGGATTACCCACACGCCATCGGAGGAGGAAAAAAACAATGCCAATGCGTCATCAAGACAGGCTCCACTATTGGCCTGGATATGCATGCATTAGACATTCTCATCACCAGATCCACGAAGGGAATAGACTGCTTCCAGGAAATAAGTATCCAGGATAACCTGGGATACAGGAAAGTTATTACATGCGGCCATGAGGGACTATACGGATTCAGGACCATCTATCGTAGGGACGTCCAAAATGTGACCCTGTACTTCAAGAAAGATTCAGACGAAAGTGGTGGCTATATATGGCTGCAAACAAAAGGTAATTTTAGACTTTTTGCAATCGACTGAATTATATACCCTATATGGATATTATTACCTTTATCTTTTATTTAATAATAATTTTGCAAAATTTTGAAATATTTACATTTTTTCTTGTACATGAAGTTTTCGTTTATTCAGACTATTATTTTCTTCCATAATTTTATTGCAATTCTTAATATTTAAACATGCTTATATAGGTGTGAGATATATGTCTGATTTAGAAAGGTCGGTCATATTTTGTCTTTAAGTTCTTCAGGTATTATGATATCGAATGGATTCTCTTTATAAAGTCATTTGTGCAATAGTATATGTTTACATTTTTAGCATTGAGCCTTTAACAAGCACAATGTAGTCATTATTGTGCTGACGTGCCGCTAACCATAATTGACATGTATATACATACTATTATATTGATAAGGAGTTTCGCTGTAATATGAAAATACTTTGGAGCATTTATTTAGGATACCTACGTCATTTAGATTGATCATAGAGAAAAAGTACCCTGGGGGACCTAATGTTTTCATTAATCGATGGGGACATAGTGCTTTCATTACACATAGTCATTGCTTACAGTAAATTGCGATATTTTGTAAGGGTGTAACTTCTTATATTATCTAATAATGTTGAAACTGAATGTAAGCTTTCGTTGTGCTAATAACTTGAATTTGAATTTAAAGATTATCTATAAAAAGAAAGAAAACAAAAAAAAACTGTTAATAAAGTTAATTTAGTTACTTCTGAAAGTGGTTTAAGTATAATTTATACTTGATAATGCAGATGCCAATATAAACTTCATGAACACTTGATTATGTGACACTCGTAAAAATTGATCATTATAATTCTTCAACTCGTATACAGACAGTTTCCTAGTGCTCATGAACTCAAAACAGTAATGTATAATTTCCATACTACTATTTAGTCTGTTTAATTTTCCAGCAAGTGACAATTCGGACTACGTGGATATCTACTGTGGTGAAACCATTAAACAGCTGGTCGGTATCTATAACCCCGAAAAGGACTCAAAAAGTCGAGTGGTCGTTGACGCGTCACAGGAAGATGTGACTATAGCAGGCGTGATTTCCAACCACAGTAGTACCGCCAAAATCGTGTCAGATCAAGGTATATATTTTATAATGTGTTGTGTATCTGCGTAATAAGTGCAGTTATTATTTGTTTTGTTGAAAGATTTTTCGATTGAAAATTACATGTTAATCTAATTGTCCAGAAATTTCTGTCGAGTCCTGAGGACCGCCGGTCAAATTATAGGACATGTTCTTAACAAATAGTTGAAAATTAAAGTTATGTCGTTGATCGTTTCTCTAATAAACGGCCTTGTGGAGAGTTACCAAGGTTACTAATGTTTCATTATTATAACAGTTCAAGAATTTCAACAGAAACAGTTTATTTGTACATACGTTTCTGCCTATAATTCTAGAATTTCAAAAAAATTCGTTGTAAATTTTTTATACTTTGTAGCCGTACTCCGTCAGATACTATTCATGCAGTTGAAGTTAGCATCATTATCCTTTCGGTTCAGACCTATGAAAACTAGAAAACGTATGCTCTTTTCGATATGACATCAATGGAGCGATTGCCTGAGGTCCAAGCGAATCAATCTACGTCAAAAAGAACCATAAATATTCGATCTATTTCCATTCAAACCCAATTGATTACGATCAGGATGATGGATCAAGTGCTAATATGTACTTCTGATAGAGGGGCCAGTATAAGGTGAAGTTGTTTGCATTAGCAACATGCAAAGTGGAGGGAATATTGGCATACCTTTACTCTACTTTAATGTGCTGTTGTTAAAAATGCTTTAATGTGGTAGTATTAAAGTTGTGGATTAGCTAAATCAGACATCTGCCAACATGGCAGCTCCTATGTGACCGTAAAACCAGCCTGAATGCCTGTACTAGTCCAGATTAGTTTAACGTAGCAGTTATAAAATTGGGAAGCTAAGTTTTGCCAGATTAGGCAATACCAGCTTCTGAGCGTGCAAATAAATTAATTATAAAACTTTTAAAGGTAAAATAAGTTATGGTCTCGTTTTTTCCCAGTCTGCTTTCAAATTTCAATAAAACAAAAAAAATGACCAAGCAGAGCCAGCATTCTTGTGAGACATGCACATCTGAAGTAAGGCCAAGCTGTATAATCTATAATCCAAATTACATCCATCAATTATGCACATACATAAAATGAATTTAAAAGTATTTTAACAATGTACAAGGTCTGTTTTAAATAACCTAGATAACCGGTGAGGAAAGCTAGAGAAATTCCTTTTCTTTAAAAATCAAGCCCAGATACATAGTTCCGAATTGTAAATCAAACCATAATGAAGCGAGGAAGGTATAGGAGTGACTTTCGGCTAAATAAAAATCAGAAGATGGCCATTTTTGACTGAGTTCTATAAAGGATCCAGTACGTAAAGCACTCGATGTCACACTTTAAGATATGTTACGAACAATATCAGTCATAAACGAAATTACGAACATTTTGCTTACAGTTTGACACAAATGCAACCGATCCCAGCACACGTTGAATATTAAATATTGCAGCATGCATGTCCAAAAATATGTGAAACATTTACACGTGAATCTACTAACTTTTAGAAACGAATTTTTATTTATAATATGTCGTATTCTAAAGTAGACTCTCATTATAAAGTTATTTGCTCACGTCTTAAATTGTTTATTTTCATCTGTGACTTTAGTATATGAATTATTATAAAACCTCGGTAATTCGCTTATATTCCTTACTATTCTGTCATCTTCTCACTTGGTTTTTCTCACGCTATCTTTTAAAGACATTTTTTAAAATAAATATTTTATCAGTCAATTAAGTTAGAAGTTCATTTCATGTATAGAAACATGAACATGTTGCAGCGCATCAACATCGGTACCAATGAACCCGATGATTCAGCACGATGCATTTTTCCTTGTTAATATTTTAATTAGTACTCTACGGAGATTCGAAACCTGACCCACGCATAAACTGTGCAGTTTACCTGCGGACATGGGTACGAATCTCCGTAGAGAACGAATTAAAAAATTCTCTAGCATGTATGATAGTGTTATTTGTATTAAATGTTAACTCTGTCTAATATCATCAAGCATACTCCCTCTCAACACCGGGATAGATCTTTCCATTTTATTTTGGTATATATGTATGTCTATCTCCGTCTCTGTCTGTCTCTGCATTAAGTGTGCGTGTCTACGTGTGTGTGTGTGTTATTTAAACAAATGTGATTTTATTCTATCGAGACAAAAGTGTCCAATCTGATTTGGGGCTATGCCCTCCATCCACATGGGTGGGAAGGGGATTGTCCAAAGACGGGAGTGATAAATTAAATCTTCAATATAAAATTCAAAAATTGGGCTGAGCGAGTCTGAAAGAGTATCTGAAGATAATGCATGTAATACAAAAATAAAAAATAAGTCTTATATATAAACTCCCACATTTGTCATTCAGTGTGTCATATCCTGCTAAACAATAGGTTCATAACTTGCTGCTGCATCGCAATTTTGTTAATTTAACTTTTTTTCATTTTTATGTCAAAATTTCTTACTGACTAGCTCATCTCTGATTTTCATTTTATTTTACTTAGGACAAACAGCACCTAGTATGTGCGTGCGTATATATATATATATATATATATATATATATATATATATATATATATATATATATATATATATATATATATATATATATATATATATATATATATATATATATATATATATATATATATATATATATATTCACAATCATTCAGCCAAACATATATAGCTATGCATGCACCTTAATAATCATCTCTTTTTCATTCATTTCAGTTGCCATAATCGCAGGAGTTGCTGTGGCAGCAGCACAGGTTGTAATTATTGGCCTGACAGGAATTATTATTTTGTGTGTAAGAAGGTGAGTTCTACATTTGAACAAGACATCCAGGCAGACATACAGACACCCCAACAGTTAAGCATATGTTGACAAATTGAAACGATATACAATAGAACGTCGATTTCCAGAAGACTTTACTCTCTGTTATGAAAACTCATTTTACCGATACGACCCATATAATGTCAAACGGTTTATTATGTGTATTCATTAGAAGATATATATATATATATATATATATATATATATATATATATATATATATATATATATATATATATATATATATATATATATATATTGGGGGGGGCCGAGTGACCGAGTGGTCTAAAGCGCTGTCCGTTACGGATCACTGCCATCTCACCTCTGTCTGCGTGAGTTCGAGTCTAGGATTCGGCGAATGTGAATATGTGAGAAAGCTTGCCAGTAGCTTCTCGTGGGTCGGTGGTTCTTTCCGGTGATTTCCCGGTTTCTTCCTCCACCATTAACACTGGCCGCCATGAATAGCCTATCGTGTGCTGAAAATGGCGTTAAGCCCAACAACAACAACAACAACAAGATATATTTTTCATATTTGAAAGAAAAAAAATATTACTCCGGATTAAGTTAAGGGTACTATCATGACTGTCTGTTTCAACTCGGTTGGTTACGCTTGCTTTCGCCAAGGAATTCTTACTCTGAGTAAAAGTAAGTAAGGAACCTTGTTTTCTACATCTTCATACTTAAGGGTTGTCGATCAACTTCGTTGCATATCGAACCTTTACATACATAGCTATATATTCGACACTGTACCTACGTCTCCTTTTGATTTAATGCAGCTGAAATACTCCGACCAAATCAAGTTGTTCGTTACATTTACTGTGAAAGATTGTTGGATCATAATCATTGTGGCCTCCGCACATGTCTGTTTCTCGAACTTAATCTGTTCACAGACAAGTTTTTCTTTCGTGTTGAGTCATACGAATAACACGTTAGTCTAAATACTAAACACAGCCGTTAGAATGAATCCCTCACAGTCTAGTTTAAGTCTTTGGCTACGGCACTTATTCAAAACGGTTTTGCAGCGGTACACATGTCAAGAGTTAATATAGAACAAAGTGGATCGTTGACCATTGGCTATAGCTAAAATATGTTTCTATTACATATGTTTTAAATGCTTGACAGTGCATAACCTGATTGTTTATTTTAATATGCTCTTTTCTGTACGTTTTGTCACGTGGCACAAGCTGATATTAACTCTTAACTTTCCTTGGATTTAGTGACACGTGACTAAAGCTATAATTTATTCAGCAGAAATCCCCATGATAAAACAAATGTCTTCCCACAGAACGCAACTGCTTTTAAACGAACGAAAGCTTTTCAAGGTTTTGCAGTAACACATGATAATAATTCGAAACATTTCCCTAACGATAGGAATTGCATACCGTCTCTTACTGAAACAGCTAAGCTGTTAAATTGCATTGAGCACATGGTGTACATATGGCTCACTGCTTCGTTATGAATTATATTTTGAATGTACTCGAATGAGGTTGGAAAACTCACCTTATGGTAAAACTTAGTATCCCTAGTAATATTAAATTATAACCTATTAAACAGAAGTTTAATCGACCAGGATGTCGATCATATAATAATTATTAATAAATGTAAATTAGAAGATGTGTGATCAAGAAAGCATTTAATTGGCACAATAAAACAACGAGCTTCACCAAATAAGAATATATATTTCAGGTCCATGAATATATACTTTCTCTAGCAACATTGAAGATTTGCTTATATTATGCACACTTAGCACATAAAACTGTTATCCGTCTACGTCACATGAATTTATATGTAATTATTAATCCATTATTTAAAAGATTATGCATTTCGTGCTTAACCAATTGAAGTTGGTTATTTTTCCCAAATGCTCATTATATTTTTATAAATGTTGTCTAAGCAATGCTGCATGAGATAGTCAGTACATACTGACACCGGATATTTTGAGTTTGAGTTGTTAAATGATAGAAAAATGTTTTGTGCAACAAAGAAAAATTATGTAATAACAAAGCTAAAAAAAAATCGAAGGTGTTTCATTAACAGGCCTTTTCTAGGAGGATCGGGGTAGGTTGTGCATTTGTAGTGGCTGTACGAGTTTTAAGCCCATAAATTCTTACATTGTTGGAATTCAAGGAATCTAGCAATTCCAGCATGAATAATAGGTCTCAGTGCGTTATTTCCTCTTTGAATAGGAGCCGCAACTTTGTGAACTTGCTTTTGACGTATTCATATTTGGCCCAGTTTTTTTTCAATCATGACATCTTAACCTATCAATAGCTTCTTATGCAACGAATTCTAATTTTAATTTCCAGGTAGATCTTTTGTTCTAGACAATCCATCTCTTGTCAGTTGCATATATACAAACTGTTTAGTGTTTTATATATTCTTCATTGTTGCTTTTTTCGGTCTTCTTAACCGAGTAGTTGAAGTATAAGATATATGTATTTTCAAAGGAACACGGTTTTGCCAAGTATCTAATTTAGAAAAAAAAAGCCAGGAACATTTGGATACAGTTTTAGTCTATGTACACTGACAAAGTAGATTTAGTCAATGTCAGACTTGGCTGCCTTCAGTATATTATTTCATCGAGTTAAGTTTGATCCACTGTTGACTAGGATTAATGAAACGTTTCGCTATTTTCTTGTGTTTCAGAATAAGACAAAGAAAACAAGCTAACCTGAGGCAAGCCACGTTTCCCACTCCATCTCCCATGCTTAAATCCAAGAACAAAAAGGAAAATTCGATTTCTTACTGTAAATATGATTATGATGAAGACAAGTTCTGTTCCATAAAAAGGAGTCCTATGAGAGTATCTAAATTCTCGGACAGTGAGTTTACACCCGAACAGGACGTAAAAGAAGCCTTCCTTCAGGGTGTAGCACAATCCGATATTAGTGATATACCCAATGGAGGTATAAAACACAAGCATTCATTGTCTAGTCCAAATGTGACTCTTAGTCTTGAAGAGTCTGAGAAGGAGGATTATTCTCCAAAGAAACCGGAAGCAATTGTGCATCCAAAGTCGGAATATTTAGAAATGACTAGTCCGCGTACGCCTCGTCCAGTTATACGGGATATTAGGGCCGCCACTCTACCTGAGAAAAGAAAGGTTAATAAAACAGTGACATTTTCACCTGTTGCCATGGTAAGTCCTCTACCGTCAGGATCTGAAGAATCTGTCCCTGAGGAACAGTGTTTTAGTGAAGACTTAAAAGGAAACTTTCATGAAAATTACAGCAACAGTTTGCCGTTTAGACCTAACAATACTTCTCGCATTCTTCCACCATCGGAGACGACCACAAAGGTACATATTGTCCCTGGATCGTTGGAAGATTCATACGTCACGACTTTCCACAGCCCTGACTTAGCAAATGTAACGGAAGAGGACCTGTGGAAAGCATTTCACATTAAACTAGAACCTGAAACCAAGTGTTCTGAGGACAACTATCTCCGTGTTCCACTGTGCAGTAATAATGTTAATAACGCAAATCAAATAAATGATGGATGTATTGATGATGAAAACCCATATGACAATATTCCTTACATGAACACTGGCAGCCTAAGAAGAAACGAACTAAACAACAGAATTAACTTATAAAAGTTGATACAGTATTGGAAAATTCAATTCAATAAAGAGAAGCATTAGCACGATATGTCTATCTGTGTGGCAAGGTCACGAGCCTGTTATACCTTGGTCTCCCCGGAGAAAATTGGAACGTTCCAAGTTGGACTTGTTCGACAAGAAAGCAAAGTAAGTCGCGTGTAAGACATAATACATGTCGTACGGCTGCCATTCTGTCTGAGGAGAAAGTTAAAGTAGACTGACATCATCATCTGTTGCTAGGGTGACACGTATGCAATATAATAATGACTACTTAGTGTTCGTATCATTAATTATAATATGACTGGTCTCCAGACATCAATTTGCGTGCCACTAATTTATCTCTAGCAAGCTTCACTACAAATGTTTTGCGTACAATCTTGCAATAATGTATGTGACCATCCTTTTAGTGAAGAACACCACCACTTTGATTCCGTCGACGTCTTTAGAGAAACCGTTTTATTAATATGTAGCGAAGAAGATGAACAGACTGCACTTTAAATAGCTGCAGATTATTATTCAGATCATTTCGCCAAGGTAACTGGAGGACTGTTAAGCAACACAACATCGAGTTTATTACAATCAAAGCTAATCTAAACGGTTATAAGACTAATCAAATCGACCATATGCGAAACAAAAGATCCATATGCGACACAACAGATCATTGCGGTGCCATATATTATTACTTGGCAAATGACAGCTGAACTCGAAAATGCGAGACTAGACGTCAAAGTTAGAAGTTAGGGAATATATTATGAATATGTATTCCATGGGCATTTGCATATATTGTTAAAAGCGTTAGTAACGGTTTACATCTTTGCTTGCGAAGAAATACATACGTACATAATCCCTTTTCCTAATATGAGATAGTTAAGTCTGTATTTGTTCAAATTGATTTGTAATAATACTTTCTTTTGTGAATTATCCTGTAGTAGTCACAGGATGTCTAATATTATTCAGTGTGAAGACAATTATTGAACAATTAGTCGAAGAATATATTATTTAAAGGAAACCAAACGAAATGCTAAAATAGAAGCGAGTAATGATAAACAGTCAACCCTGCTTGATTGTTTTGTTATCTAACCCTCCTGTAAGGTTGCAGTATTACGTTTTTTACTTGAGCGTCCACTTTGATATGCGTGGCAATTTGGCGGAATTATTAGTACAAAAAATGTCTTAATTCTTTAAAAAAAAAAATTGCAATCCTTGGCTATCCTTACAAATGGATAAAATTTGTGTTATTACGTTTATGGCTCGCCAGATCAACCAGTAGCTAAAGGAAACGATAATTGTTTTTTAAAAAAAACTTGTACGGCCCAGACGCCATTTTCAGATGGACAAAATTTCAACAAGGGTCAGTCCAGCTGCTCCTTTAAGGGGCCAAACTGATTACCGAGTCTAAGAAACACCTGACAGCTAGTGAAATGTACATCAGATCGGGTATCAATCAATAAATGTCACGTAGATCTGTAGGTTGTGTGGTTTAAGTGGTATTGGTAGGGTGGGGTGGCTAACTACCCTACAGCTCCACCCACACCGAGCACTACAATATATGTTGGTTGTTTCATTATTTTATACAGTTAGATAACAAAGAAGTACCTGTTTGACCAATATGGGTTAATGCATGGAATATACTGCCTTTGTTTTCAAAACCGATCTGTTTGCAATCTCAGCTGTTCAGTATAATAATGTACTAAATGGACTGTTTCAGCATTCGTTGTACTGAATATTAATGCGCAATATATTTCTTTATGCTCGCCTCTATCGTGACTGAGAATATATATGTTGCAAAAACTTTATTTTTTATACAAAAGAACTCTTTAATTACTCGTATTGTATTAAATTATTAAGAAATAGTCAACACCATCACGGATTATTGTATTTACTCATTCGATGTACCGCACTGAAATAAATTCACCTTCTGCGTGTATTGACTATTACTTTAAAAACAAATTGGCAAATTATTGACAATCCAGATTTTAAAATGTTTATACCACACTGGTGCAGCAACCAGGTTTTATTGTATATATTAGTTACATGCTATCTCGTATGATTTATGGTTTCGTTTGCGGAATTCAATATTTGTTATGAAGTGCTTTGGATTATATCATTGCTACCATTTACTTACGTGAGTAAAGACCAAGTATTTTATATATATCCGTTTTATAACTTTTGTGTGTAGTTGATAAATTTCTCTTCACAATTGTAAACTGTTATTATCGATAATATTTGTATAAATAAACTCAGTGCATGGTATATTTATATTAATCGTTCACTACCAGGCATGCAATAAAACTCCTATGCATATTAATAAATACACTAATTAAGACTGCTGAGAGTATTGTTTTTTTTAATTTTGATTAATATTGTGCAGATGAATAAATTGTCGTAATATATGTATAATAAATAAAATTCATCCTTTTGTTCATATTTCACATCTTTCAGACTAAATGTCAACACTGGTTTTAAATGTTTTAAATAAAAACGTAAGTATGCAGCAACACATTGTCGACCAAAATTGAGAAAGATTGTACTGATCAGTCAAATTTGACCATTAGCCTAAATCATAAATCAGTGTCTCATCCCATTTATTGCGCAGAAAAGCAAACGTAACCTGGACATTATTCCACCTCCCACGTCAGACACTGTCCTCCAGCCATACCAAGAGTCGTACTTTTTGTTCCGTTTCCCAAGTATTGTTTTAACTGAAAGGATCTGAATTCAAAATGAATACAAATCACATCTGAAAGAAAGTTACCAGCCGTATAAAGTTTTGGTTATTTTGATAAATATTGAGCAGAGAAGCGGAATATGTATAACTGGATTAAACAGTCTTGTAATAATGCCTCGTTTCTTTCGCTATGAGACCTGCCACAGCTGAACCAAACAAAAAAAGTCATAAAAAGTAACGTGAAAAGCATTCATTTTAATGTTTGTGAGTGTTTTTACTTGCCATTGTGTGACACAAATGAAGCGTGTTTTCTTGTTTTCAATATTGGAGGTTCACTGGGTGGGATATGCTCGTTAATATCTTTGTGATCATCACACCATATGAAGCCAGCTGTTACTATACCATCTGTTCTCGCACACATGCCGAGTCCAACTACAAATAAAATAGACCAATGATCTACCATTATATAATGCAGATCAGGGTCTATGTTGTTTGTCCTACTGATTTCTCTTAACAAATTAAACAAACCAAGATCTGCTGGCGCATTATGGGATGTCATTTCGTCGTCTTTGCAGTTTACTCTTTGGTTCGGCTTAGAATCACTTAAAAGCTATTAAAACCGAAAACGGGTTTCCATTATGTACATCCATGATTGATGTTGTTTATTGCAGGGGATCCGCTGAGGGATCAAACATATGCAGTGGATAATAAAAACAGACTGCTGCAAAATGAATATCCATTTACATTTCATGGCTGTGTTCACATGTAAGGCTCATTTATATGTTTTTTTCATTTATCGTCCAAGTGTGATATGTCATTATATCTATTGATCTTTGCGGGCAATAACTACTAATGAAGGTAATGTACTGATTTCCAATATTTCTCATAATTCTGGAGAAATGTAGTATGGGAAACGTTTTACGACTATGAGTGAGTGAGTGAGTGAGTGAGTGAGTGAGTGAGAGAGAGAGAGAGAGAGAGAGAGAGAGAGAGAGAGAGAGAGAGAGAGAGAGAGAGAGAGAGAGAGAGAGAGAGAGAGAACACCGGATAAAGTATTTCATCCACTGAAAGAAATAAATGTTGAATATAAATTGTGAACATAAAAACGTCTAGAAGTCTGTGGTTTCACACATAAATCCCACATAAGAAAACTCTGATTATTAAAGACGGGTATAACACAAATGTATTACTACAAATAACAGCTCATAGGGATAAGGGTTAGATATTTGGCCACGGTCATTTACGGAACAAGATTTTTACTGGTGCATTAGAGATTTGAACTTTACTCACTAGTTACATGAACCAAAAGACTGACAAATTCAAATTTTGCGTGAAATCAATGCAGTTGATAATAGGTTGGCAAAAAGTTACCATATATTTCTTACATATGTGTTCAGATTGTGGGAACATGTACATCACGCTGACCAAGTCTCTGCATCACGATAGATCAGGCTCGTGCTAGCCTTTCTCTTGTCCATACGTAAATAAATAATAGATGCCCGGCATACATACTCGACGTTTCGGAAAGGTCTGTCGCCTTAAGTACGGATCACAGAGACAAACTGCTTTTGGCATGAGGTCAGAAATTGCATAATCAATACCATGTCAAGCTAGAAAGAGCAGTCGGTGCATAAACTGAATTAATACACTGCCTTTTTTTTAAAACACGAAATGTGCTGATGTGAGAGAATGCCGATAATCTATTCCGTACATTGGTTTCTTGAGGCTGAAAATAAAACTGCTGCTGCATTATAAATTGCACACGTCCCACAAATCTGAGTGAAAGGTTCTCCTAAATTATTCTCGTCAGTTGAAGTGAGTATAACAATTCGTTGGTAGATGAGCAACGCACAATAATCTTCTTCTGAGATTTGGGAATGTGCCAAAAATTAAATAATAAATAGTGCAATTGACAGCTCTGCTTGAAATAAATTTTCAAATCGGCTGTCAAATCATCCAAAAGGGCGACATTTGTGTGAAACTGATGCATTCATATTCACTGAAAGCAATAATCTGTGGATGAAATTTTCATTTTTTTTTAATTTTCTCCTCAACAAATATTGATTTGAACTGATTTACATTTCTTACATATTTCTTACATTTTACGATTAGCAAGCGAGCAGGTTCTAAAAATGTACACATATTTTGAAGGTAACTTTGGAAATATCGACCTTTATTTAAATACATGAAGCTTCTATTAAAATCACTCAACAACATGTCATATTTAATGACAAATGAAAGGTTGCCAGCTTATTCAAATCGGTTCCTGTGTAAGAGAGTCATCCACGCGTCATACGTACCACATGTAGAGAGTCATATTTTATTAAAATGCGTTTCTTCAAGCACACTGACAAATGCGAACGATTCATTCAAGCACTAAATGTGATTTTCTTCTGCGTTGTTTGGTTGATTATACAAACGATGCGGGCTTGAATGTTATAGTGTGCATAGCTCTAATATTATTATTCCTTCGTAATCTCCTCATAAAAGACAACCACCTACCCAACCCCCAAAAAGCTTTGAAAAATCTTGATATTCGACCAGTTCAGAAGCGTGTAGAATGTGACGTTGTTCTCTGCTATTAGTAACCATAAAATTGGATATAAATCTATCACAATGTATGCAACCAATGCAATATGTTCAAAATGTTTTTTCAATATGACCAGCACATCTTTCTAAATCGCAATCAGTCTTTAGTTGTAATTTATTTTGAGAAAAATGTTACACTAAATATTACAAAACTGAATGCACAAAAATACATCAAAGCGCACTAATTACTAAGTTTTATTATCTTTATATGGAATTACAATATTATTGATAATGATCTTTTGGTCGGGATATAACTGTCGTTCAACATTTTTATAGAAATGTATAAATTTCCATAAGCATAAACAAGATCAATGGAAAAGTCAAGTTTTTATGTAACGTTACATTGCTAACATAAATGTTTGCAACGCAAAAAGAAGCTTTGTTCAGCTAAGTTTTGAAACAAAATTATATCGACAAATCATTAATTTGTATCAGATACTTTTATTATTGAAATAAGTGTCCTTCTTACCCTTTTCAAACATATGCCAATAATATAGCTTTCAATGTTTTTTTTTTTGTATATTTTCAATTGTTGCGTTAGTCTTATTCTTATTTATAAAACTCGATAACAAAGAGTTTGCCGTTGTCCTATCACGACGAGTGACTAATGCATTTAACAACTTTTAACAATAACAATAATGTAATTGGTGAAGCTTGCTATCGGCTAGTTAATTTTATACGAACATTTGTGCTTGTTGAATAGAAGTGAGTGGTTTTATAATCGCATCATATCCTATCTCTCCATCTTAGCTGTCATGCCTGACAGAGTTAAAAGTTATTAAGCTTCATATATGCATATGAAGTGAGAAGTGACTTTGTCTGAAAACGTTTACATGGTTGATGAGATGTTCAATAACTACATGACAATTTACAAAGGCGAACGTTCTACATTCAAACAAAAGGTACACGAAAGGCGATATCATTTTTAATATATGCAAATGCTACCCATGTTCATTAATTCTTATATTAGCGCCATTGAACAAACGTGATCAACAATGTGGATGGCAGTCGTGCTTTCTCATCCAGTTTTTACTTTAATGCGATTGCTCCACCACCTTCAGGACAATTACAAAAATAACATGATCATGATAAACAAAACAGTAAGAGCAATCACAATAAATACTACTACTACTCATATATATATATATATATATATATATATATATATATATATATATATATATATATATATATATATATATATATATATATATATATATATATAATTTACCACCGAGAAAATTAATTGTACGAAATGTAAATATGTAAATGTTATTGCTTGATGAAAAAGGTTCGACTAAGTCTGGCTTATTGTTCGTCCGATCCCTACATTGTTACAGTATTAAAGTACTCACCACTCTATTTCGGTTCCCATAATAAACCCATGCAGACACCATGATATTAAAAATTCAACAATTTTAAAAATTCTGAGAACTCATGATCAAACACAAAAACACACACAAACACACATGCATAAATATATTTAGACATACATGCATGCATGCATGCACATGCATACATACATACATACATACATACATACATACATACATACATACATACATACATACATACATACATACATACATACATACATACATACATACATACATACATACATACATACATACATACATACATACATACATACATACATACATACATACATACATACATACATATGAAAGCCTGATGTCAGCTTTTGTGTAGAGGAAAGGGTATGAGCCGCGGCATTTTTTGAACCTGCATGTGTTTGAAACATGTGCTTTGAACTCTGCACCAAAGAGTCGGGTGTTAATTTTAAAAATGTAATGAGTGTTCCAAACTCAGAACTGTTAAAGGACTGAAATTCCAACAGTAAAACGATGTCTCTATTTTATTTTCACTTACAACTAGGACAAGCTCTCAAAAGATTATTTTTTCCAAAATATAACATATTATTAACCAATCCTGGCTAGCCAAACCATTGTATACTCTATTGTACGTTCACCAATTTCCTGCCTGGTTCCCATTTTTCCATACAATTAGTACCGTGTGTCAGAAAGGCGAAAATTGTTAACACTGTTAAGGAGTATTGATTGCTATCACTGTAAGCTTAGCATTCTGGAGATCATGGCAATAAGAATGTATATTTATAGTTCATAGTTTAATGTAATCCAAAATTAGTTTCATTTTTATTCGTTTTTTTATTCTGTCGTTTTATTTCTTTATTTATTTTTTATATATCTTTTAATTTATTTATTTATTTATTTATTTATTTATTTATTTATTTATTTATTTATTTATTTATTTATTTATTTATTATTTAGTTATGTTATCGGGGTTTGGTTTTTCTGGGCACTTCATCAATCATATATATATATATATATATATATATATATATATATATATATATATATATATATATATATATATATATATATATATATATATATATATATATATATATATATATATATATATATATACTGGCCGTCATTTATAGCCTATCAAGAGCGGGAAAATAACGTTAAACCACAAAACAACCACTTAAATGCTGGATGCTATAGCTGGCTAATTGGACCCAAGACCAGTGTCAATTATCGGTCTAGTTATATCGATAAATAATCGATATCTTTTCGACCAGAGAAAAGAGAAATGATTTCAAGAAGCATGGATGTTATACTGTTAGTTGGTCTTTGTATTTCACAACACATTTGACATTGCACTACAACATCCATTTTCACCACACCACATGAGCTTGCTTGTCATGTAGCGTTTCTGATGAATTGTATTATCCTGCTTCTTATTCAGTTCTAAAATGGACAAGGACGTAGAATCACCAGCTTTCTCTATGGTAGAACGAGACAGACGATTCAGTATTACATATCATTTCACTTAAATGAAAAGGGTCAAACTATAATGCTCCATTTTATCAATAACATTATAAAATTAGTAGAATTTTTCCACGATTTCACGACATGCAAACGTCATCAAAAGTTAATGCAACAGCGGTCATAAGACAACAGAAAGTGGTCAACTTCAGGTCAGACCTAACCTGATAACTCAATTGGCATTGCTCGCAAAGCAATTATAGAAACGCGTCACATCGATGTCCCATGCCTGTAATTAAGGGAACTGTAGCTTTACACCATACGTTAATGAGTAATCTTCAAAACATCGAATACATAACGATTGAATCGTTGCATCACACATATGTTCCGATTAATTGTTATTTGTATTAATCAACTCAACACTATTTCGTATGATTTACTATACTATAATACCTGAAAATATACAAATATTCCGCACCTCATAATTAAAAAAAGTATATGAAAGTTAGTTGGGAGGGAAATTGTGTTACACCTTTCTGAGGAACTGTAATAAGCATGCTCCACAACTATAAATCTTGCTCTTGGGAAAATACATAAATAAATAAGCCATATTGTAAGCTAATAGGTTATAATTATTAAATCATGTAAAAACATAGGTAAGTATTTGAGTAGAAAATTAAAAAAAAAACATTTAATTTTTTAATGATCAATATCAAAACAGCTAAGCTTTTATTTTGCAGTCTCTTTAAATATTAATCACTTGTTAATATATTTATTTTGTATATAACAATCGCTCTTGTTATTCTAATGTTCAACATCTGGATTCATTAGGTATCAACTGTGTGATAGTTATACATTTTCCTCCACGGATGATCTGAGATAAAAATACAAAGTACAAAGAGTGATGCTATAGCTTATATATATATATATATATATATATATATATATATATATATATATATATATATATATATATGTATATATATATATATATAGATAGAGATAAAAAAAGATATATATATATATATATATATATATATATATGACCTTGTGATAATGTTCATTATTTTCAGCAAAATTGAAAAAAGGTTTGTATGAATATGCTGCCTGTGTTAAAAAAATAACAATCCCGTTCTATATGCATATTTACAACACACACACACACACACAAGCACACACAAACACACACAAACACACACAAACACACACTTGCACTCATACAATCACAGGGACAAAAGTGCAGATACATATACGGACATCAAAGCATATATAAGGAATTCGAAGAAAGACAGTCTTACTGACTGTGAGTGGAAGATACATAGACAGGGACTCAATACTTATTGAGACGGAAATTGTTTTGACCTTACAGGAAGAGTTAAGAGGAAACATTTAAAAATAATAAATGGAAAAAAATTCTAAAAGTTAGTTAGCCTGACTGCTTTAAATACTGATTCGGCTGTATGGAATACAACCAGTTATACGAAATCAGAGATAACGTTGCTATGTGATATTTAGAATGTTCGTATTCTGAAAATTACATTTCCATCTTTTCCAGGAAAATTAATACTGATAAATAAACATATGTTCTCCTTTTAAAGATTTTTCACGAGTTTAATTCGGATATTTGAAGGGTTTAAAATGGTGGACCACTGTAGAAGAACCATTGTGATATCTAGGTGACTTTATGTGTAGATCTGCGTTAATTGTCTTTATCCATTTCTAAGATACGAAGTCTTTCCATAATGCTATCATTTTATGTCATTTCATCCCTCCTGTAGAGTTATATCGACTCATAGCATTTATTTTTTTCAGAACTCTGTCAACTCATAATAGCACAATCTATTTTCAGTTCTCCCTTAACTCTTAATAGCACAATCTCCTTTCCGTACTCCCACAACTCATAATAGCACAATCTTCTTTCAGTACTCCCTCAACTTTTAATAGCACAATCTTTTTTCAGTACTCCCTCAACTCATAATAACATAATCTCCTTTCAGTACTCCCTCAACTCACAATAGCACAATCTCCTTTCAGTACTCCCTCAACTCATAATAACATAATCTCCTTTCAGTACTCCCTCAACTCACAAAAGCACAATCTCCTTTCAGTACTCCCTCAACTCATAATAGCACAATCTCCTTTCAGTACTCCCTCAACTCATAATAATACTGTATATCACTAGTGGAATTATAGCAGATGAGTACAGATGTCAAGGTCATTTTTAAATCAAAGCACATTTAGTCAATTTATGACTGAGCGAATAGTTCTTCCATAGTGAAAACATCGCAAAAGAAAAAGATCATTTTTTTCGGTCGATGACGCAAATAATGTCATAGCATCTATAGTTAAACTGTATTCCAAACTGATTTTATCTTTCTAATTTAGATGTTCGTGGATATTACATGGTATTAGTTTATTTTTTTGCGTGATGTAATCAATGTTTTGCTGCGAAATTAACGCACGCAAAGAAAAACTTAAATGCTTGATTATTTGAACTCCAGTTAAGACGGGAACTTAGACACAATCTTTATGATGTATTTACAATTCCTAAATACTAAAACAAGAGCTCGCGATGAAAAATATTAATCTCGTAAATACAAACATGAAAATGAAAAGCCTAAAAGTTAAGGAAATAATGGTTACAATTAACTGGTGGTCTTTTCTTTGATAGATTCATTATTTATATATAATCTTTGTTCTTGCAATCCAGATTGCAATGTTGGAAATCAGTATAAATGGTAAGTATTCATTGGAACTTTGATCAAATGAGTTCTTTCACAGACTTACCCTTTATGAAGATTTCTGGCATGCATGCTAATTATTTTATCATTCATTAGCTCCTATACTTAAGTTACAGCATGAGGTCGAATTCATCCGAACGTGTTTCCCCAAGAAATTACCACATTCTTAAATAATCTGAAAAAAAGTAATCAAAAGAGCACGGATATGCAAAGGCTATTAGTCAGACAGCTAACATGGTAATTGATATAATTCACACATATTTATCTAGTTTACATGTATGAGTGAAATCGCGGAACTTGGGAGGAATGTTTTGCACCCAAGTGTTATTGCCAGTCTTTGACTCGGGATGCTTGTTTATTATGGAGCATGCTTCTTAGTGACGATGATGATGACGATGACGATACCACAACCAACACACTGACAATGCACTCTCCTTAGTACAAGACTATAGCATATTCTTTAACTATGGTTCTGTTTTGTATTTTGTGCAGTGCTTAAGCGTTACATTTCTTCTTGAGGAAGAAAAGGCTATATTGGAACTCTAGACGAAGATAGAGGGGCCCCGAGTGGCCGAGTGGTATAAAGCGCTGACCGTTACGGATCACTGCCATCTCACCTCTGTCTGCGTGAGTTCGAGTCCAGACTCGGCTAACGTGGGTAAGTGAGAAAGCCTGCCAGTAGCTTCTCGTGGGTCGGTGGTTCTTCCCTGTGTTTTCCAGGGTTCCACCTCCACCATTAATACTGGCCGCCATGTATAGCCTATCTTGTGCCTAAAAATGGCGTTAAACTCAAATCAACAACAACAACAACTAGACGAAGATACAAATATTGATAATATCGTTAAGCTGCAATATGTAACAGTTACAATATAAGAACATTAAATGTACAGACATTCACAAAAATACTTTGCTACAGCATGATCCTTTTCAAAAAAAGATATGAGATCTTCCACATCCACCCTTAAGACAAAGTTTCTTATGTTTGTAGTACAAACAATTCATCTATTCTAACAGTATACTTTACACATGGTCCTGACAATGCAAACAACTGTCGCCTTTCACTTTGGACGTAAAGATACCCAGACCACTCCCAATGTTAACATAAGATAATCTATACAATGAAACAGTTACACGACTGCTAGTGGAAATTATATCTGACGTATAGTCCGTCTCCTTTCTTTAAATTTCTAGATATGTATTTATTTTTCGGAGGCTTCTTAAATCCTATTACCCCACCGCTTCATCATAGAGTACGTTCTTATCCTCCAGCAATAGGCTCCGCTATTACCAGGTTGATGAGTTCTTTATTAGATTTATGAGCTGCCTTTATCTTTTATCAGCCATTTTCTGCAAAGGAATATGCCTGGTAATCTGTTGTAAACAAGAGATTTATTGTTTTTTCACCAGAATAAAACAATAGTTGATTGTCAAAACGAAGACTCTCATATTCAGATGTTTTTTTGTTTTATATCCTGCTAAAAACCACAAAATGTTAAACGAACAATGACAAGTATATAATGAAAGTCAGAATTCAATTCATTGCATGAATCCCTATGCAGTCAAAGCATTTTATAAAACCATTTATTCATGTGAAAGTAACTATAATTCGTTCTTTTCAAAAATCTTTGACGGTGATGCCCATTCAAAAAGTCTATGACGATGACGACCATTCATACAATCTATGACGATGACGACCATTCATACAATCTATGACGATGACGACCATTCATACAATCCATGACGATGACGACCATTCATACAATCTATGACGTTGATGACCATTCTTACAATCTATGACGATGACGACCATTCATACAATCTAGGACGATGACGACCATTCATACAATCCATGACGATGATGACCATTCATACAATCTATGACGATGACGACCATTCATACAATCCATGACGATGATGACCATTCATACAATCTATGACGATGACGACCATTCATACAATTCATGACGATGACGACCATTCATACAATCTATGACGATGACGACCATTCATACAATCAATGACAATGATGATCATTCATACAATCTATGACGATGACGACCATTCATGCAATCTATGACGATGATGACCATTCATACAATCTATGACGATGACGACCATTCATACAATCCATGACGATGACGATCATTCATACAATCCATGACGATGACGACCAGTCATACATTCTATGACGATGACCATTCATACAATCCATGACGATAATAATAATAATGCCCATCAAAATACTTCTTATTTTTAAATTATTTTGAAGGTGAAAAAGTTTTAACTTGTTTTGGTGTTCATAGCGGACGATGAGAATCTTCCTTTCAGGGACCTACACATGCCATTGAACATTTTTTATTTGACAACTGAGATGCAAATAGGTTTCACAATAAGATACCTACACAACCTTGTTCAGTCAGTCAAAATTTCATTAAAGAGTAACATTACTTCAGAGCCTCATATGCAACATCTTCCTTCTTTTCTATATTAAATTGAGTGCCTAGGACGCTGGTCAGACTTGAAATAATCATTTCTTCAAATGAAACATTTAGAACCTATTCAAGTAATATTTATTTCAGACGCGAAACTATCAGTTTGAAAGTCTGTTTTATAAATTGTAAGGCTAACGAGTTGCTTTTACCACTCACATAATTTAGCGTAAGGAACACTCATTTCATTTTCATAAATCTTTCATCACATATTTCCATTACTTCATGATTGAATATGCATACAGAACGGAACACAAGTTTTTATTTGTACAAAGTCCTTTGTTGCATATTTCTCCAGATAGCAGTAACGGTAGCAGCAGGAGAAGCAGTATATTTCCTTATCACATATGTTGCACTAGTTTCAGTTCAGTAATGTCGGAAACAGAAACAGCTTCAAGCGTCACTCTGTTGCATCCAGCAATTACCACCGTTTGGGAACCTGATAAAATCTACCTAATAAAAATATGAACAAATGTTATGTGTTGTCTGTTGAAGTATAGATAAATTTGAATGACGTACATAAACGCGAATGAAAATTAACATGTTGCGATGAACAATGACCAATATCTTAATAAAATGACATTCACCCCCTTCCTTCCAGTCAATTTATACTCTACACTTGTAACAATAAACAGCTCATTGTTGTGATTTTAAATCTCTCAATATATTTCTTCTGCAATGTGCATACAGTATCAAAGACTTAATAATCTATGGCTTTTTTGATAATTTATGCATTTACGTGAACCAAATGTAGAAAACGTTTAACATTGGTGCACAAAAGAAGATATAAGAATGCAAGCATTTTTAAACAAACTACGTGGTACATATTCCAACAAAAGAGTTCCGGGATTCCATTCCATGCTTAATGAGATCGTATGATGTGAATCGTATATATGTAGCAAAATGTTTTGGAAAGATCCTTCTTAATCCCTGCATGTAAATACATTATGTGTCAAACATTCACAAAGAAGACTTCTTTTGTCAAGTATTCAGTATGCCATTGAAAAGTAGACATATGGCATGCATGCGGCGTAAATATTTCCCAAAATATTTAAGAGGTCGCTGAACGGTCAGTTTATTAAGTACAAAACAATTTTGTATATCACCATAGTGTTTAGATTACATTTCAAAATACAAATAAAAGCATTAAAATCCGTTTATATGATCATTTGTACCGATGTGAACCTGAGTTAGGCTTTGGAGATTTGCCGACTTCATCTGCTTGAAATTGTTCCTTCTTAATGTCATTAGTGATACCATGACACTGTAACGATAGAATCAACTGAAAACGCTGGTCACCTACCAATGATATATGCCGATAAACAAACTATTCTTTGCAGATTTCTGGATGATTAATATTTATTTTATCCCAGTACGATCTTGAGCAATCTCCTTGCAAACCGATTTGCTCTGACACTAATTTACAAACAGTTCCTGAACTATCACGGATTAATCAAATATGATTCAAGACAATTATGTGCAGAATTACTGCGATATTAACATGATTTTTTGTGTGATGTTATGAAATGGTAATCATATTAAGCTAATATTGTACATCATATAGGTCGACGAATTAAGTTTGTGTTATGTTCTCTTAGTGTGAAAACAAAAACGTTTGCTTTTATTAAGTGGTGCAAGAAGATACATGATTAATATGGTTCTCCCGTCAATCACCTTAACTGAGCAACCATTTATCTCGTCATTGAGGGCAATAATTGCAAGGCTAATAACTGGAGTAAGTGATTGCAGTGTTATGACACATACTAGTTTGTGGGAACACACAGTTGTTAGGCTTTGCACGTTCTATATAGAAACACAGAAACTATTAGGAAATTAGTTACTTAAAGTATTATTTGATTTTAGGTATGCTTTGATCTTCAGAAGTAGTAAAAGTTATTTGTACGGAATATTTCGTGACACCAGCTTAATACGTCGACCAATATGATGTACAATTTTAGCTAAATAGGAATACCATATCATAGGTTAAGCTTTGCTTGTATAACTTAGACTAGCGGGAATTTGATAATATAAATTGAATCAGAGGACAAGCCAAACAACCAATGATTTTATAACCCATCAGTCTAAATTACAGAGACCCGATTTTATTTATATAATTGAGTTGAAACATATTTCTATTTTTTCCATCCCGATCAGAAGAAAATTCGAAATACATATTTTGTCACGGAAATGGCTACTCAACCAAAGTAAAGGTCACTGAATTGATTTTTTTATAATAGTGGAATACACCGTCTAGTCCAGGACTGTAGAGAGATTGTATTGGATTATTTCTTTCTTTCATATCAATATTCGTGTAAATTGATGAGCTTTGTTTGTATTGTCCTTTCTTGCAACACTGTTTTTAAAAATAAAATCGGTAACAAAGGAATACTTCAGCAGTGGAAGTTATTGGTAACAAAGAGAAAAAATCTACTTAGAAACATAGATGGAATGTTGATAAACAGAACTAATCTAAAAAGCTCGCTGAGAAGAAATAATTAACAATTAACAAAATGGTAGTGATTTGTATGGGTTTCAACAGAAATCCCATCGCCAAATCAATATTTAAAATATTCTAAAATTAGTCCAGGTGTTCATATAGGCGTATAACGTCTTCAAATAACAAAGAACTGAAAATCAAATACAGAGAATGCAAAAGTCCATTAAACATTTTATTACCTTTTTCACTGGATCACCGACACTTAATGCTGCAGATTGTCGTTTGATCATACATTTATAAATGTTTTATACGATTCTCGAACGTAATTACAATTGATCCATTTGTTTCGATATCATTGCATATGGAAATAACAGTTGGTTCTGGATTCAGACGTTCTTTTCGGTCTGAAACAAATATGATAACTCAAGAGTATAAAAACTTTTTGAGTTATAACTTAGTAATAGAAATAATCTTACGAGTCAATGGGTTCTATCTAATAAATCATTCGGCGAAAGAACCAACTTGAAGAAACATCATTTTTGCAGAGTGATTACCACAAAACGTTACATTCAGCTGGTCATATATTGCTCAGTGAAGATATTTGGTTTAGGACAGATTTGAACAGATCGTTCTAATTTCTATCAAGATTGCATAACATTACATTAGTGTAGGTGAATGTGTCTTACAGATGTAGCAGCCGGATTTTGGCAGAGTCTTTAAATTCCTTAGTGGTAAAACAAACTTGTCAAGAGTCATGTTGATGATAAATATTTTCGTGCTATTTTTAATCATCGTTCTTTCGTTAACTAAACTCAAATACAACTTATTTATCAACTACGTTTGCATATTTTATTTACAAAGTACACCTTTCATATGTCCTACATCTATACATCAAAAGATAAAAGAAAGTTTATTCATGACCCTGACTCTGTTTTTCAACGACAAGTATGCACGTTAATATTTGCTGTACATAATTGATAACTGCGCAGTTTATGTCTTAATTGGTCATTAGGACTTGCACAAGTGACGATTTACGCGCTTTCAGCACAGATTAATCTGATATTAGACCTTTCTAATGATATTGCTCTATGTTGAACCATGTTTCAAAGAACCATATGCTTATATGTCTGCACATGTAAGTAGAATTCAGTTCCAAAATATATTATGGGATGGCAGATCAGTGTCTGCGTTGTTTGCAGTTTGAATTGAAATAACGGCTCTTGTGGATATTAGCCTCAGAATAACGTATTGTATAACGAACAGCATCAGCTGTAATAGATGAGGACGACACATGTATCGTGTTTTGAACAAAGAGCAGCAAAAACATTTGAAAAGAATTCACGTTAAAGGAGCGTGTTTAACGTTTTGCTCTAAAATGTCTTTCCACAGATGAATATATTTATTTAAAACTCGCAAAGCATTCTCGTTGAAAGTACTTTGTTCCAACGATTAGCTCTAAGGTATCTTTCCAGAGCTGGATATATCTATTAAAGTTCGTCTTTAAAGCTAACTATTTGCATTACCTTAATCGTTTTTGGTAATTGCTAACATCATTTCAGTGCTCATTTAAGAAAATTAGGTTTACAAGCCATATGCTTTATCATTCTAATTGTTTCAGTCTATACCTATGCCACTCTAATTACATTACTGCTGAAATATAATCAATCGCACATACATTGATCACCTTTAGATTAAAAAGAGATCAATTAAGTTTATCTCATGAAAGTTTGACAATGTCAAGTGTTCTTTACAGTCCTTATCATAACGCATTTTAGCACTTCTTACACAATATATATATATATATATATATATATATATATATATATATATATATATATATATATATATATATATATATATATATATATATATATATATATATATATATATATATATATATATATATATATATATATATATATATATTACATTAGGTAGTACATGTTCGCAGCACTCCTAATATTCTAACATGCTGCATTTTACTGCTCATTCTCTCCGTGATGTTAATAGAAACGATGTGGGCTGCAAGTAGAGAAAGAGAATCATTTAAAGTCTATATCGATTAGGATTGTTGTTTTATGCGTGTGCACTCGCTGCCTATCTATTTGCGTCTGTTTTACAGAAATGCTCGCGTAACAACTACATTATCCTAAACTAACATTTTCTAAGCCTATTCACACCATTAACAAAGAAAATTAAATTGTCACTAAAGCGGATTCGAAAAATAGAATTATGGTAAAACAATGTGATTGAAGACGGATAACAAACATCAGGGCGACGTATCAATAGGTACAATCAGTAAGTCTATAACATTGAAATTATATTTAAGTGTACCACACAAAGGAGCGAAATCTTTTAATTTCTAATACGACAGAAGAGCTTCGCTAACATGTTTAAGTTAATAAATTACGCTTGCAGAGGAATAAGGTTGCAAAGACAGATTTGTCGTGAAGAAAACAATTTAGACGATTTTAACCATCGCAGGATGATGATTTTATAAACTAAAAATAAATCTCCTAATCAGCAAATGACATCGTCAATCAAATCATATAGTTGCAGCTGAAGGTATCTCACAAGTGTCATCACAAATTCTGGTATATGAAAATATCAAAATTTAAAATGGTGCACAATTTTGTAGAGATTTCGCAGTATATTTTTTGTTGACACGCAAACACAAAGTTTTATTTATTAGCTAGGACCGCAGCAGCTTGGCATTTATAATAATTAATCTGTTCTGTTCTGTTTGGAACATGAATTGAGTTTCAATTAGGTCAAGCTTGGCTAACTGTTAGAGCCAGACAAATGTGCAAAGTTAACGTGTGTTCATAGCGGTAAAGTGGTGAAGAATGGTGACAAACCAAAGAAGAGTTTAGATATATGATATTGTTTCAGAAAACTTATTAATAAAGGTGTACAAGGAAGAATAGATCTGACTTCTATGGGAGTGATATAGATTTTTATAATGTAAAGCAGCAATCCTGATTGGATAAGCCAAACGAAAGGGGGTGTTCCCAGAAGGAATTCGGGATTTTAGAAAAGTGACCAAGATGTTATGGAACTTGGGAAAGACTGTGTGCTCCAAGATCAGTAGAGAGTGATTTTCTCCTTAAATAAATTCTTTTATGGACGCGTGTAGGAAAATGATGGAGAGAGTTTCGACTTCATAGGGAAATGCGAACCTCGAATGAAGCATAATGATTATCTTGAATTACATACGACTTGTTCATTTATGTAATTTTATAATTGCTGTTGGATTTAGTACTTATAAAGTTATTCTTAAATTTTCGTTGAGTTCAGAAATAATAAAGCATCTTTTATGATTCGTGTTTGCAAGGATGTCATATGCCATTTCGTTATAATAATGAATTCAGATTTAAAGATTTAGTCATGTTTCGTATTATTTATTCTGACGACAGAAAGTGTATGTCGAATTAGCAAGGTATCGTAATTAGGGCAAGGTGTGAAGTTCATTAATTCGTGTGTAATTAAGTGTGAATTTCTTTTCAATTGAGAATTGAGTAATGTCTTTCGACTGATAGGTCAACTTGTAAATTTATGGCCACAACGGGGGAATGATAGTATTAGAGAGGACAAACTATATTATGGTTTTCAGTTAAAAATGCAGTAGCCGCTATCAAGGCATCGATTTATGATAATAGGTAGTTTGTCTATTATTGAGAGTGACCGTAGCTAGTTCTGTTGAGTTCGATAGATGATATCTGACGAAAATAGTAGGAACATTTTTTATCTCAGGAGAAGAAATAAATCTGTCAGTATTTAGTTTGGGTGTTATATTTTATTTGAAGCAAAAACAATATTGTTCCATATAGGAACAATAGAGCAGACTGCAACCATGCGGTTGTTGTTCCAAAGAGATCAAAAGGAGAGCGAGAAAGAAAGAGACATACGCGCTATCCATTTACCAGCATCGATTGTGTACGTACCGGAAGAACTTAGCGATACTCTCATGCCAGACAATCTGAGTTCGATCTGTCTTTCTATTATATGATGACATTGGTTTTATCAGTAGCATAACAGTTAATTGAAATTCGCATATTTTTTGTAACTCTATTCCAGGGAGAAACCGCATAATGTTTTACATGTTCGATTTTATATTTGTTTATGCAATTGATTAAATTGTTGCATTTTAAATAAGGGGTTCATGTTATGATTTTCTATATATCTGCTCAGATTTCTTTTATTCCATTCTTTAATTTCATCTTTAATTATTTGCTCGATACAGACAATAACACCATGGTCGATCATCCCCTAATAAATAATAACCAAAAACCACAAGGAGTGGTGAGATCTCTCACATCATCCACCTCCTTATAATAAAGTTTAATAAATAATTTTTCCTATTTTTAGTAAAACAAAAAATAAGTTACTGAAGTCAGATGTAATGTTTTATTTTGGAATTATGAGTTGTTATTAGTGGCTGAATATGACCCTGAATTAGTTTATTCATGACGATCAAGCTTTTGTCATATTAATAAGAGTGTAAAACTATGCGACACAAATCAGATAAATGAACACCTTAACATTTCTGAACTAAACCACGAACAAGTATCAATTAGCACCTCTCCCTGATCTTAGTATGTTTAGCGAACTGAACAAATCAACGGGTCTGTGACGTGCATTAAATATCATACAATAATTATAGTTTTGTTTGTTTACGATTTGCATGCCGGGAAGATCATGAAGCTACTAAAAAAGTCATCGTGAGAATTGAAATTGTACGCTTTATCGAGAGTTGAAATTGTACGCTTTATAGAGAATTGAAAACATTCTGAAAACTATCATGGTATATGTCTTACAAGAGCACGTAAGTTTGAATATTCGAGGCAGAAAACTCGTACATGTGGGAAAATGGAGATTGCGAAGAGTCCAGTTTTCAATGGCTGGGGAGTTTAGATTCTGAGAAAATTTGATATTAAGCAATAAACAACTATAACACCTAGGTAAGTACGCTGTAGCCAATGATTTTATATTTTATTCTTTCAAGACAACGATGAGGAATGTATATGAGTACATTCTTGCTGAAAGCATGTAGGTTTAAAAATCATCTCCAAAGTATTTGCTAAAAGCAAGCTACATCTGTGAAAATTATTTTTACAAGCCAGCTGTTTTATAACGCAGTTGGTTACACGATTATCAATACCATTTAGACTGATTGTAAACTCATCGAGTATTACTGCTGACAGATAACATACTACATTCCTTACATGCTACAATGAAAATAGAAGACAAATGTTATGTGTGCTAGTGACAAGTTTGGTTGTTTGTCTTATTTTTTGCAATCTCTAACCATTTATATCAGTACATGTACATGTTAACAGTACAAGTTTGATATAATATCGATGTGTTCTCTATGTTACCTTTTACGTAGCAATAATAGGTAAAACTGCATTCGTTTGCAGTCGGAGAAAAGAAAACATCTATAAATCTAAAGACTTGAATGTACTCCATAATCTAACTGCTTGCAAGATGTGGAGATCAGTTTGCAGGCTTGAGCAATCTTATTCACAATATTTACATCTGATTTCACACTAGGCCAGTCACATGTTTGTGGCATCCCCTAGACAGATGTTTTTTGGAGGGGATGTTGCTGCCAGTGTGTTCATATTGTTAGGGGAGATGGTAAAGTTTGCGGAATACGTATTAGTTTATATCAGTGACATCAGACAGCAATTCATATTTTATATTAAATTAGCCTTAATGTTTTACGGTAAGGAAGATTGTTCGTAACCTATGTATTTCTTTTTATATGTTCATAATTTAGCTGCTTACACAAATTCTTTCTCAAGTGTCTATTATCCCGATATTATTAAACTCAAACCATGGGAAAGCTAACTTACTCTTGAGTACAGAAAGGTTAGGGCAAAAATATGCTACTTCCTAGTATTATTATGAACTAACAAGCAACCGTACGTTAATTGTACTCAGACAGACCCAGTTAAATGTAGAAATATGCCGATATTAAGTATAATGTATAAACAACAGACCACGTGTACATCTGGCATATATGCTAACTTTACACCACCCTCTCATAAAGAACTATAAGCAATAAAGCGTTGATCTATATGAAGTTCACAACAAAGCATTTAAATGTTCTTTTCCTGAGTCAGTTTCAAAAAGAGAGATCCACGCTTGCCATATAAACATTTTGTTTCTCACATCTTCATTGATTTTGTAGTGAAATGGATGAAAGAGTCTGGAGTGTTGCACGTAGCAGGAGGGGGAGTTAAAATTATAAAATAAACATATCAAAGTAACATTCTTTCTATATGTGAGGACCATTATGGATAGATGTGGTTGTTATTTAAGAATAGTCTGTTTTTATTTATACATGTGTAAGCGTATGAAACTAAAAAAATCAGAGCAAAATATTATCCCACCAAAGTGAGTGTTATGTTGAAGAAGAAATCCAAGGAACGAACAGATAATAAACGTCTACAACTTCAAAGAGGTTTTTGCAACTTTCTTTTGGTGGCTTTAATCAATGCATTTTTTCTTTTCTTTTACGAGTAAATTATATACCTTGTGCAATTAACTACAGAATCAAACACCATATGTCAAAGTCAGTGCAACACGACTGCAAAGCAACCATGCATGCTACTACGATTCTACTTAACGCAATTCATAAAAGTTCTCAGGGTTCATAATTTTCTTTTAACTTGATGCAGCTACTAGTATTCATGTCAATAGCTATATAACGTCGCTACAATAATTGACGATTCCAAAGTCCTTTAGCACTTGCTGAATTTAAATCTGAAATAAAAGCCTACTTTATTATTAAAGTAATTATTTCCATTATTGATTAGCCTAGTACAACATTAATTAGTGTGATAAGCCTAGTAAAACAAAGACAATTTAACAGACATTGATGCATTGAGATGATATGGACTAGCGTAACCGGTATCTGAAACGGCTCTTCTTGGAAACGAACGACAAAATCTCTTGCTAATTAATTATTAGATAAAGAAAATAGTAAGGATGAACACGCATAAAAACATAAATAGACTTGTCAGAATAAGACGTTCAGAACGATTTCTTCCAGGCCAAATTTATTGGAAAATGATTTCTCTAAATTAGTTTCAGAAATGTACGATAGTTACCATAGCTACCAATAATACTCCACAGGCCCATTTCCTGCATTTGGCTGCTATATTTAATATAAAGAGAGATATATAGAGATATAAAGATAATAGAGATCGACCTACTTTACATACATGTTAGTATTTATAAACCACTTTAAATTAGAAAACATTTATAAAGGAATTTATGCCAACATATTTGCTAGCGGTCTAGTAATATGCTTTCAGATTAGCAGTGCAGCAGAAGTTTTGGGGAGTTATATTTTACTGCACTGCAATTTCGTTTACAAGCATACTTTTTTGACTGCATGAAGAAAACGAAAAAAAAGTGGTAGATACCGATTTTAACGACCGATTAACAATCAGCACTTTTGGTGTCTATATCATCTTTTAATGGTAGAAGGGGATGAACAGTCAAATGTTGTAGCCATTGTCATTGCAAAATGAGTATGGTATTGATCGCGACTTTCCTAAGCCCTGACTAAGTATTTTTTTTTTTCACTGGGAATTACGAATTTTACTACTTTTCAGGGTTTTGGTTAGAACTGTTTTTGAGTAAACAGATGGGACAGGCAACAGCCTGTATATGGCCCTTTCTTACAGTTACATTTTTATAAACGGATTGCTCTACAATAACAAACGGATTATCCCATAATCGTCTATGCATGGAGGCAAGCATACTTATTACAGGAAGTACACAGTACAACCTAGAAAGAACCACCGACCCATAGAAAGGTACCTGCACGTTTTTCGTTACTACCAGATAGCCGAGCCGAGACTCTAGCCTATGTGCACCTAGCTAATATGTTTGTGATTTATAAAGTTGAGCGCCTTAGACCATCCGGCCACCAGGAGCCCAAATACATACATACATACATACATACATACATACATACATACATACATACATACATACATACATACATACATACATACATACATACATACATACATACATACATACATACATACATACATACATACATACATACATACATACATACAAAGACCATCCGGCCACCGGCAGCCCAAATACATACATACATACATACATACATACATACATACATACATACATACATACATACATACATACATACATACATACATACATACATACATACATACATACATACATACATACATACATACATACATACATACATACATACATACACACACACACACACACACACACATACATACATACATACATACATACATACATACATACATACATACATACATACATACATACATACATACATACATACATACATACATACATACATACAAAAACCATCCGGCCACTGGGAGCCCAAATACATACATACATACATACATACATACATACATACATACATACATACATACATACATACATACATACATACATACATACATACATACATACATACATACATACATACATACATACATACATACATACATACATACATACATACATACATACATACATACATACATACATTTTATTATGCAAGTATATAAATATAGCTAAAATACAAACATGGAAAAGAACAAAAAGAAGATAAAGGCATTAAGTTTACACAGCAAGCAAATGGTGGCATGGGAATTTATAATTATGCAATAGTATGTCTTTCTCCAAAGAAAACAAAGAGAGAGAGAGAGAGAGAGAGAGAGACAGAGAGACAGAGAGACAGAGAGAGATAATATTCATGAATTATGAAAATAAATAATGAATATCACACTGTAAAAGGTATTTGAGAGTGGACCCGATTAAGCTCTTTAGATGAAACAATGTTATTAAAATACAGAATTTGCTAGTTGCCATTGTGCCAATTAGACTCTATCTCTTATACACAGACAAAAAGAGATATAAAAATAAATTAATGTATTAATGTACTTATATCTTTTTACAGGCGTTTCAGAAAGTCACTAGTTTATGAATATTCATCTCATCCTTTAAGGTAAATATATGTTTTCCAGTCACACATGTGCTGTCATGATCATGAAATGGGACACCACCTGTCATTCAGATCATTAATGCATGACATGTTAAAATGGTGTCCGTTTCACAAACATTCATTGCAAACGTATGCTTCATCTCATTTCTTTACAACAAAAAAATGACACGAAAAGCAATTGCACCAACAGAAAACAGAACAGCATTAGAGCCGACAAACGTGTTGAGTGTTGACAAAGGACAGGGACCTATACAAAAGGGTTTCGTTTTGAAAAACACTGATTATTAATGTGTGTCGATTGACTTTTCGAAAATGTGTTCGTGTAGGAAAAAAATGCATTTTATAGACCTTATGACGGGTAAAATCTTTATTACTTTTCATAACAACTAATTAATTCATATCAAATGAGTAACTCTAGCAGAGATATAATTTATAAAACTGAGTAGATATCTAGTGAAAATCACACACACACACACACACAAACACACACACACATCATGTCAAATGAACATTTAAATTCCATCAACATTTTCTGAGAGGCAAACGCCGATTCATATACTGTCGAAAACGAACTTATATATTGTCTACTTTTGAGATATTCCTAACTCCGGAGCGCGATAAAGATAAATCACATTTCGATGTACGAAAATGAATACAAAACATGCTCCTTGCTGTGAGTTGCACTAACTCACAATCTTTAATTATGTCAACATGTGTAACACTCAATCACATGCTGTGAACAGGCAAAGCCGGTTAAACGCGTCACTGTGCTTACATTAAACTTAATAGTCAACATATAATCATATGTACGTCTGACTTGCTAACCTAACGTAATCTTTTCATCTGGATATTAAAGTAATAAAACCTGTATCGTATTTGTCTACATGAAACTAGTTCTGTATCAGTTGTTATTGGTTACGGGTATAGCATTACAAATGACCAGATAATCTCTTCTTACCGAATAAAACTGAAATTTTAATTGGCACTCTAATAGATGGTATATGTCGGACTTGTTAATGATGTGTGTGTGTGTGTGTGTGTGTGTGTGTGTGTGTGTGTGTGTTGGGGGTGGTTGTAACGAAAGGATTTGGAAACAAATTGTCCTGATATGAGATGAACTTTTCACAAGGAGGTGGTTTTTTTTTATCTGTGACAGTTAAAATCACACACGCTGAGGAAATGAAAAGGTAAAGATAAATTTTCCGTTTTCAAAAATTAGTAAATAGAAAGCTATTTCTTTTGGCAGTGTTGTTAAATCTAAAAAAATAAATCTGAAAAAAAGAAATTTATATCATTATCATTCTACTATAAGATCAAATCAACCAATTGTTTACTTTAGCAAAATATTTATGCCACAGATAATTACATTGTCATATATAACCTGGTAAGTCCATTACACATAAGAATATCAAATAAGTAATACCTAACACAGGAGACTATTTACAAAACTATTTACTGATGAGATTGTTTAAATTTGGTGCGTTTTTCAGCAAATGAAGAAATGGCGATTTCAAATTCGTTTTTTATAATTAAACCTTTTATCAACGTATGTACAATATTTAGAATCATTACATTCGGTAATTTGTAGCCCATATAAGACACATTAAGTAGCAAACCATGTGGACGAAATGGCATTTGACTAATATATGAAAAATGTAGACCCAAATATGATTTGACTCACATTATCGGCATTTGAACCAGAGTCTCATTGAAAACGAAAAGCAAGCGTTTATATCTCGTGATCAATATTTTTAGATACAGAAAATAACATTAAGACGTAGAGAAAGATGGATTGATCGCATCTGTGTACATAGATGTTTAGGACGGCTGGCTGTTCTGGAACTAGGGTGCTATTCTGGCAAATGATATAGACTGACGCTTGCCGTTTGTTTGGGTTTTCACTGGGCATGACATAAAAGTGGCAAGGAGAAACAAATACATTTTCCTGCCAGTCTGACATTACATAGCGAATGGAAATTTAGAATGCCGAAACAATGCAATGTTTTTTTTTCTTTTATTTATTCCTTATTGGCTGTTAGTTGGTCCTTATTTATAATAGTTAAAAGTACAATCGTTGCCAATGACACAGCTTTCAAAATGTGCGTCCCGATTTCGAAAACACAATTTTTTGTATTATGGTATTAAATTACGATAAATATGTTGATATATTTTATTTACATGTTTTGAATACATTTTCAATTTCAGGTTTGAAAGTTTTCTGAGTTCGTGGTCTAACTCCATACAACTTTGTTAAAATTCAGAGGTCTGATTTAGCAGCTAATCAAAAAGATGGAAAGAAGACAGGGAGAACGATATTTTGGAATCCTGAAAATGATCCTAATATACAGAATATATGTGGATAGAAAGAAAAAATATTTAGGCTCTATGGAAAAGTTGCGAAGCTATTTCCAACAGGGCTTACTAGTTTTTTTATTATAATCTTTAAAAATCAGGTTAGTAGTTAAATGAAAACTAATTTTGATGATGAAAAACGTCAACAAGTCAGGAACATGTACGATGTTATTAGAATTTAATATACAGTTCTTCCGATTGTATCATTAACTGAAAAGAATTTATTTTTAAATTAAAATATAAGAACAGTTGAAACTCATTTTAACAAACTTGCTGCATGGGGTGTGTATCAAAAAGACGTGTCTCTTGAGTCCAAAACGGCAATTCTTCTAAGGTAAGATATGTGAGTATTCCTCACGTGAGGGTAAATGATGCGAGTCTAAATCATGTAAACATACATGATGTGAGTATAAATCATGTGGACATAACTATTGTGAGTATAAATCATGTGAACATAAATGATGTGAGTTCAGATCATGTGAGCATAAATGATGTGAGATTAAATCACGTGAGCATAAATGATGGGAGTATAAATATATATAACATAAATGACGTGAGCATAAATCATGTCAACATAAATGATGCGAGTCGAAATAATGTGAACATAAATGATGCGAGTCGAAATCATGCGAACATAAATGATGCGAGTCCAAATCATGTGAATATAAATGATGTGAGTATAAATCATGCGAATATAAATTATGCAAGTCTAAATCAGTGAACATAAATGATGAGAGTATAAACCAAGTGAACATAAATGATGTGAGCATAAATCATGTGAGCATAAATGATATGAGCATGAACCATGTGAACATACATGATGTGAGTATAAATCATGGGAACATAAATGATGTAAGTTCAGATCATGTGAGCATAAATGATGTGCGATGAAATCACATGAGCATAAATGATGTGAGCATAAACCATGTGAACATAAATGATGTGAGCATAAACCATGTGAACATATATGATGTGAGTATAAATCATGTGAACATAAATGATGCGAGTATAAATCATGTAAACATACATGATGTGATTTCAGATCATGTGAGCATAAATGATGTGAGATTAAATCATGTGAGCATAAATGATGTGAGCATAAACCGTGTGAACATAAATGATGTAAGTATAAATCATGTGAACATAACTGATGTGAGTATAAATCATATGAACATAACGTACATTACAAGTTAAAACATAATTTATAGCACTACCCTTTTCCAAGAGAGCAATGCGTAACAAAAGTCTACGAAGACAGGCTATGCATTTTATTTTTGGTTTTAAAGGTACTTTTAAACACATTACTGGCTGTATCATACCGAGGAAAAAGGAGATAAAAACCTTTCCCAAATAAACACCGAGATAGTTCAGCTTACAGTGAACTGACTTTTTTGTGTTTTAATTTTCGCTGCCCATCCCTCCACCAATGACGTTTTCAAATTTGCAAATTTGTGGGAGGTGACTATTTTTCAACGTAAGGAATGCAGTTTGATGGTCTGTATATTTCTGTTTGAAAAAAAAATCAAAACAAACAAAGCAGTGGTTCACAATTGCAACGAAATTAGGAAACCGCGAAAATTGGCACTCCTACCAACTTTGGAATCCACGAAAAATGGCATTCTTACGAACCAGAATCCACAGAATTAAGCAGAATGCGATGAATTATATAATGTCGCACAGTAAACTGATTTTATAAATTATCCCATATCAAATATAGCAATATATGCATCAACCAATCATAAATAGGCTTACAAGACGCAGATAATTAAATTTTTAATTAGTACAGTAATACCATATAGATATGCATTTCTTTCAGCAGTAAATTTTACGGCTTTGTTTAAAGTTTATCCTCCATAAGCGTTAAGCATACTCCTGAAAGAGTTCCTCGATTAATCCATGACTAAAGCAAAACGACCATTCACTTCATATCTTTTACAATGAAGTTTGGAAAGTAAGCTTTCGGAGTGTCCATATATTGTATGACTCCTGGAATGAGACTCATCACAAAAAATCCTCTTTACGGATCACTGTACAGATTTGTAAATGGACTCGTGTAACATCCAAGCGGCCAATATTTATATAACGTGTATATGTGAGAGTGAGAGTGAGAGTATATGTAAGAGTAATGTCCACGTGGATTCATTGCGAATACTAGAGACAAATTCATTTAGACTCTAAACTTTCGTAATGCAGTTCTGAAAGATGAGGATTTGCAACGTTTACCACAGTGGCAAGCTCCTCGAATATCTTTCTTTCTGATATATAACTGAGTAATCATACGTCATGAAATGGACACTATGGGCTCTCACACATAGGGAAAAGGGGGAAGGTGTAATTTGCCCCGCCACCTCCCCCATTACACTTCTAAATATGTTTTGGCGTACATACGCAAAACGTAATAGCTGATCACATGTTTGCACCCTTCCCCCTGACGAAAGTAACTGCGAACTTCCCTGATTAACACATCTGATCACATTGACATGACAGCTTATAATGCCAGTAGTTTGGTGCTTAGAATAAGTCTTGTTACTTTTCTCAAATATTTAATCAGCTTTTGGAAAGTATATGTTTATTTATCAGAGCAGCATTTCCTATGATTCTGTTCGATTTTTGTTTTAGTAATAAAGATCTGCTCTCATGTCGTAGACTTTATAAAATGTATGACACGAAGTTTCGATATATGTCATTCCATAGTCACCGTACTTTCAAACAGACACATTTTTGATGTAATCGTAACCCATTCTGAGCATACCACAATGTGTTTTCACCTGTCAGCCTAGGAAATCCATGACTCATTTATTTTTCGTGGGGAAATCAAAAGTAATAGATAGTATGTTGATAATATAAATGTGGTTAAGAAATCTGAAACAGAACACCGGTTGTTTACAGTTGTTTACTAATTTGATTCACAGGTGATGTCCGTGCGTCATGTCCATGCATTCTATGTGTGACAAGTAACTGTTTGTATTATTATGTAGAGAGCATGGATATTTACGATCTGAGAGAGAGAGAGAGAGAGAGAGAGAGAGAGAGAGAGAGAGAGAGAGAGAGAGAGAGAGAGAGAGAGAGAGAGAGAGAGAGAGAGAGAGAGTAGCTGTAACAATTATAAAGTAGTTATAACAATCTTTCAGTCATATGGCAGTTTTTAATATTGGGTATACATCATGATGTCGAACCTAGTAATATTATCCTGACACCAGGCCGACCAGTTCTAACACTAACTGTTAAAGCTGAGCGCATAACGAGGCAGTTGTTTGTACCTAAGCAGTCATTGACCCTTTTGGTTTAAAGCTAAAAAGATATTTTGTTTATCATACCCCAAAAATTATTTTCTCTATCTCTACGTAGTCTCTTATATTGTTAGAATGCCGCCATCCATACACAACCATGTCACTGTTACTGAAGGGATTAACCTAAGTTGTGACGAGTTTTCGGCCAATATCTTCATTTCCTACTGTGTTCTAACTCGAACATGGAGACTCATATATAGTAGCATTTAAGATAGATAAATGACTTGCTTTCAAAGTGAAGATAATACAAAAGTTCTTTTGTATAAATGAAGGCTAATATTTGTTATGATCAATATGATACAAAATACTGTACTGAATGGTTGATGCGTTTTAATATTCATCTAAGAAAAGCTGAGTTAGCTTCTTTTCGACGGCAAAAATTATAATATGATAAAATGGTCTTAATCGATACCAATCATTACTGGTTTATGATGACTATTGAATCATTGCAACGTTTTAATTCTCATCCAACAAAAAAAAAACTGGTTTAGTGTCTTTTTGACAATAGGAGTACCAACATGACAAAATGCAGTTAATTGATACCAGTCAGTGTTGGTTCTCGTAAATTTGATACTGATGCTGCACCGATTGTATTCAAAGTATAGTTTTCAACCTCAAATATCTATTTTTCAAACAGCAATGCCTGAAGCCAGTAATTTGATTAAAACTCAGTTTTACATTATGAGAGTAGAAGGATGGCCAACTCTTTCACATTCATATCTATAGCACAGCTTCTGTGCAGTAAAATCAAATCTACACAAATGAAATCGATTAACCCAGCCTGTACAAAATACACGTGATCTATTTTAGTACGTTTAATACTATACTACCAATGAAGCTAACTTTTGTATTTTATTTTGCTACTTTGCTTTGAAAAAAGTTGGTTCTATTGCAATCTCACGATAGTGTGAATGAAAATTATTTGAAACTAATCAGAAATGCCAATTAAAATAATTAAAAATTTTGATGTTCTTTAAAAATGAATTGGTCCCATTCTCATGTTTGTTACATTGAATCTGAAATATACAAAATATATTTCACTACCTTACGGTTAGTAAGAATATATTACCTTTAATCAGTCAAGTTTTACAGCTGGAAATAACTGTTGCATTGTTAAATATCCACCGTCTAAAAAGAAATGCAACAAGAATTGTGTTGAGTAAAGTCTTTGGCAAAAATCCAACAATATATCATTGGGCAATAATTTACAACAAATGCAGCGTGTGCAACACTAAATGTGTATGTGACAACCATTCACAACACGCAGCTGTCCATACCGAGTCTTGGTTTCTTTTTGTACAGCATGTATCTCCTGTATCGATAGAAGGGTGAACATAAAAGCAATTAATTATATTTTGTCAAGGCAAATTACACAAATTATGCCGGTGCTTTTAAAACTGTATTTATTTTCAATACTTGGCTTCTTTTATAGTCGTATTTTGACACACACACACACATACACACACACACACACATACACAGCTGCAGAGGTTTCAACGGGAAATAACTTGGTACAGAATCTCAGGTATGGAAACTTGCTAATTATTACAAAATTTCAATTTATTTTAGTTTGCATTCAGTGCAAAAAAATCGTAAACAATCCACATTTAAATGAAGATTCAGATGCAGCAGTGCTGCAAAGGTTTGAAACGGAAAACACTGCTAAGTGGATTACTCTTTCTGTGCTCGGATTACTCTTTTTCTCCACTTGGATAACATTTTCATTGCTAGGGGTTGGCTATATTCTAGCTGTAGCGACCAAGGATCGTTAATTCCTGCATCGATGTAAAATTAGTGGTTTTAATTATTTTATTAGTAATCTTGGAAATAACATACATATGGAAAGGTGATAATTATTAAATGATCATTATTTTATTAGTTTGTATCTAGAGCAAAGAAAATCATAAATTATCCACGTTTACAAATCAGATGCTACAATGATGCAAAGGTTTGAAATGGAAAACCAAATCTCAGAGGTACAATCGAAAATAGCTTCTTTTTTTAGTAACTGTAAACCTCAGAATTAGCTGAGCTGCTTCATATAGTTACAGGGGCCCCGAGTGGCCGAGTGGTCTAAAGCCCTGTCCATTACGGATCACTGCCATCTCACCTCTGTCTGCGTGGGTTCGAGTCTAGGATTCGGCGAATGTGGATATGTGAGAAAGCTTGCCAGTAGCTTTTTGTGGGTCGGTGGTTCTTTCCGGTGATTTCCCGGTTTCTTCATCCACCATTAATACTGGCCGCCATGAATAGCCTATCGTGTGCTGAAAAATGGCGTTAAGCCCAACAAAAAAAAAATCATCTAGTTACACAAGGAGTGTCCCATACACAGCAAGAAGTGTATGGTTATATTATTACATTTAAATGAAGATATTTCAGATGCAGCAATGCTGCAAACGCTTGAAAAATCAATGTCCCATACACAGTAAGAGAAGAGTTTATATATTTTGCACAGAAGATGCATAGTTAATTAAAAAAAGACATGTCATTTATTTTGCACTGGAAATTTAATTGTTTAAATTAGAGTTCAGATGTTTGGTTAAGGTCTAAAATAAAATTTAGAGTTGTCTCTTAAAATCAGATGAAATTAGCTTATGAACTTTAGATTATAAACATGTGTACAAATATTCTTGCAACAAGACTGAAGAGCAACAGAAATAAAAACTAATTTATAATTGAATAGTTTTGTACTATTCTTCCAAGAGATTATTGTTTTATAACATACACATGTCATGGTGATAATTACACGATTTCATTTTATTTTAGCTTGCATCCATAGCAAAGACGATAGAAAATGAACCACGTTTAAATATTTCAGATGCAGCAATGCTGCAAAGGTTTGAAAAGAGTGTCCCATACACAGTAAGAGAAGTGTTTATATATATATATATATATACATATATATATATATATATATATATATATATATATATATATATATATATATATACATATATATATATATATATATATATATATATATATATATATATATATATATATATATATATATATATATATATATATATATATATATATATATATATATATATATTGCACAGAAGATGTCTAGTTAATGAATTAAACAAATCACTTTATTTATTTTGTACGTGTTCCTACACCTCAGTTGACTAAAGATCATTTAACATTGCTTATTTCTCTGGTTGTTTTGTTTTGGCTTCTTTTCCTCGATGATCTGTTAATATGGATGTACAATAATATTACAGTTAAAAATGTTTACACAGAAGACTCTTTGGCGTGTGACTTTTCCAGCGCATTCACCCCTGGACTATTTTTCCAGTGACTTAATATACTGCCATATTGAGCTCAACTGGCTTTAAGGAGTCTATGGTATGGCCATTTCTACAATGTGAATTGTAGAATGGAGTCTATGGTATGGCCATTTCTACAATGTGAATTGTAGAATGGAGTCTATGGTATGGCCATTTCTACAATGTGAATTGTAGAAAGGAGTCTATGGTATGGCCATTTCTACAATGTGAATTGTAGAAAGGAGTCTATGGTATGGCCATTTCTACAATGTGAATTGTAGAAAGGAGTCTATGGTATGGCCATTTCTACAATGTGAATTGTAGAAAGGAGTCTATGGTATGGCCATTTCTACAATGTGAATTGTAGAAAGGAGTCTATGGTATGGCCATTTCTACAATGTGAATTGTAGAAAGGAGTCTATGGTATGGCCATTTCTACAATGTGAATAGATTGTGTGCTGTGTATCAGCATTTGCTATTCTAAACTTAATTATAGGCACTGGATACATTTCAACTAATTTTCAAAGGTAGCATTCTGACATGATTGGTTTGGTTTGAACGGTAAAGTAGGAAATAGTGTTTAAGTTTTTATTGTACAGGGGCAAAGTAAAATGCCTTTTCCATGGTCACATCAAGGAAGCTACTGTGGGCTGCACCTTTCTGGTTATCAATTCAGTCTTAGCCACTTAGCCACTTAGCCACCAAAGATCCCTTATGACAATTAAGTCGTTTTATATTTGTACAATAGAAAAACGTCAACCTATTTCTCAAAGCAGTCTGATAAATGAATTTTACCAAATTTGACAAACCTTCCTGACATAATGTATTTACATAGTTTGTCGTGTAATATTTACATGAAATTTGACCGAAATTCTTGCATCTTCTTAGGAAATCAGTTGCAAACATTTCAAAGACAAACTGCTAGTATATCAGCACTTTTGGAAAGGAAATTTGCAAACCCCGACCTAACCGACAATTTGGTTATGTTAGAGTCATTGCTTGCAGGTTTTAAGTCCGTGCATAAGAGAATAGTGGCTTGTACATATAAAAGTGATTTTACTAGACTTCTGATTTAGTATTCAAATAAGTAAATCGATAAGCACGCTTATTGTACGTTCAATGTCCTTCAGTTGGTTTCTTAACTACTGGCTATGTCAAATACGATTTTTATCACTGCCACATTTTACTTTATGTAATATATGGGATTTCATTGTATATTAATCAGTATAAATAAATCATGAATATATGTTGCATAATGAGTTTAATATTGATAGCCTTTTGCAGTTGAAAAATTGTATGGTTACCATGAGAGAAAATAGGCATGAGTAATTAAAAAGAATTAACACAATCGCTTGTCGGTAGAGTTTTATCCATTTGAATGTATGTATCAGTGCAAGTATTTTGACCAGATAAAGAGCATCGCAGAAACCACATTTGCAGAATACGACGGAAATGTGGAAAACTTAAAAATGGATGTTAGTTCCAGTTGGAACAAGGACAGGTACCAGTGTCCACGGTATTCACTTACATGCGGTAGAGCACTGGATACAATTTAACCGTATTCTTCATTCATAACAGTATTTTGCTTTGAGCGCAAGTTTTATGTAATTGTTAACCATTTATTCTCCCAAGTCTTGTGCCCCATGTACTGCAGGACATTCCTTAATCAATAAATATTTTCAAAAGAAAATCAAAGGAAAGGTGGAATCGTATTTAAAAACGTGGTAGATATTGAGTGAAGATGAAACACTTATAGACAATTTATTGTCTATTGTGGAATACAATATCTTGCAAAGATTTCTCACTTTTCATTTGCCATACAAGTATAGACACTATTTTCTTAAAGTTGTGTCCGTGGGTCAGAGTTTCTTGTCCTTGTAATCCGAGTAAGCACTTCCCAACCAAGAATATGTCCCAAAAAAGTTTATATTAGAGAAAACACTAACTTGATTACAATTACTGTTTAATACAGCCTCCATTATCAGAATGCGTTATTGTATTTACCCATGATTAATGCAAAGTCCAACTGTATGACCTGCTAATACATATTCAGCTGCCAGATGTGTAATATGGAGTACAGCATTTCAGTGAAACTTTGATCATTGTTACCTGGATTTGATGGACCTTTAACTTTTGTAAACATTGGAGTATAACGCATTCTCTGAGGCACTTTTGCGTCTGTTATCGCATATATTATAATACAATTGCATTATGAGAAGTTCTACAGTCGTTAATGAAATCTAGGTCACTGGTATCCATATTCTATGATTCAGTTATTTGTGTCTTTCTTTGGGTTTAGTGTTTGCCTTACGGCTTTTCATACTTTGCAATCAGTCTAATACAATTGTAGTTCTTTTCCTTTCTTTGTAAGCTCTCGCTATTTGTTATATAAAATGCAAATACAGCTAATCACAGAGATATGCATATTTTTAAAATATACAGCAACTATATTGAAATTTGTAAAAAGAATAATGCTAAATAGCTACTTAACCCCACTGTCTTGTGAAGAGTGTCTGAAACACAAAATATGATGCAAGAATAATGAAACAAAATAAAGTGTTCTGGTAAATCCGAAATTATTTCACTTCTGATAACATATGTAACATGAAAAGAGATGGGTTTCCGTATTTACAACAGAACACTTGATAGTTATATAAATACAATGGTTATTGATGTACGACTTGAATGAGATAATTATGATTAATGTGTGTGTATAAAATCCAAATATTGTACAAGTTAACATAATACGCACAAACCTAAAAATGCAACAAATTAAAATGCAAAGAAATGACTTAGTACAAGGACAAAATGTGAATGATTTCACAATTTCAATCTTTCAATAGAAAACGGCTACTCACAGCGATATGCACATTTTAAAAATTTACAGCAACAATATTGAAATTTGTAAAAAGAATAATGTTAACTGGCTACTTAACCCCATTGTCTTGCGAAAATCGTCTCAAACACAAAATAATATGCAAGAATAATGAAACAAAGTTCTCTGGTAAATCCGAAATTATCACACTTATGATACCATCTGTAATATGAAAAGAGATAGATTTCCGTATTTGCAACAGAATACTTAGATGGTGATATAAAAAAATGATTATTGATGTACGACTTGGAATGAGATAATTATGATTAATTTGTGTGTACAAGAACCACAATCCTAAAAATGTAACAAATTAAATGCAAATAAATGATTTTTTACAGTACAAGATCAAAGGATAAAAGGTGAATCATTCATAATAATTTCAATCTATTAATAGAAAAAGCATGTTTTTTATACTCAATATTAGAAATATATTCACTCAATTGGCGAAAAATAACGTATTTTGCTCAAATAATAAAATGATTGAACAGATTCAAAATATATCTTTACACTTACAAAACCCCCAAAACCCAGGCTAAACAAAATCCTTACAAATTAACCAACGACTAAAATATTACATGCATTGAGTAACAAACAAAAAAGAGCTCACATCTATATTGCACTTGGCTACAAGCCACTGATTAATCAAGCAAACAACATTTTAGGTAGTCTGCGACCACTATTCAAATATTTGTCAATTAAGCAATCAGCGCCCTCCAGTTCGGTCAACAACAAATATCATCTGATACTCGACCAGCACCACACTTCACACAGTTGCAGGGTCGCCGTGGAACCATCTCCTTTGCCAGGTTCATCTTCGGAGCCATCAAGGCCAGCACCACAGCCATCATGGTCAACTTCCATGGTCAGCTCTACCGCTCGTACCTTGTCGACCTTGAAAACTGTCAGTTCCATAGCTGCCCTCAGCACTAATCGCCATGGGTCATTTCCACAGCTGCACCGGTCATCTCTAATCACCATGGTCAGCTCTTTCAGCTGAAAATACATACAACACTGTGTACTATGCATGCACGGGTATATACGATACACGTAATGACGTTATATGCGACAAGTTGTAAAAATTACATTATCGGTACAAAATCAAAAACTTAAAGTGTATGTATGTATGTATGTATGTATGTATGTATGTATGTATGTATGTATGTATGTATGTATGTATGTATGTATGTATGTATGTATGTATGTATGTATGTATGTATGTATGTATGTATGTATGTATGTATGTATGTATGTATGTATGTATGTATGTATGTATGTATTGTATTATATGTATATATATATATATATATATATATATATATATACATATATATATATATATATATATATATATATATATATATATATATATATAAGTCAAAGCACCCTGCACCAAAACACACAATTGGTCCCATATTTATCTGAACTTCTTCACTGTTTATATTTAATATTATTTTTATGGAGTTGGTAGAAGGATGAATTTTAACACCCAATATTTATATGCAGATATTAGATAAAGTAAAAATAATATGTTAGAATCATATCTAAACAATATTTTTACAAATTGACATTTTATGAATGGGGTATTCTGTTTATCTCTTTATTGAAATAATTTTCTCTTTAACTTTTACAAATCTCTATGTGCCATAATTTGGTTCCTGGCTCTAACAAATCTATAAGCTGGTGCCTAGCTTAGCCTCGTTTTGGATTCGTTGACCAAGGGTCACATGAATATATGAATACATTCTAAAAATGGTCTATCGGGCCTTTCAAGGTTATGATCCTCCCTGAAAACATCAGAGGCGTCTCGGTGCAACTAACTTACATATATAGTTCAATTTAGATGGCAGATGTTGATCAATAAAATATGACAGACTGCTCACATTCCGCAAGCAAGATCCATATCTCACTATGTTAAAGAGATTCTATCAATATTTTATGTTTTTTCATTATCTTTTTTTCAATAACTTGCTCTGTTCCCAGCTATCAAATCTTCTCTGCCCAATTCTAAGTTTAGTATCTTTCCATTAATACCTCGTGCTCTTATTTGTATTACTTGATTGTGCGAGAGTGTGAGAGATTATCACTGTGTGAAATGGTTGTTACTGCAATGTATCTCGATTGAACAATAAGGAAACTTTTTTTACAGCTTTCATCATTGGGAACTCTTCTAACGTTCTTTTATTATTGATTTAGACGTTGCATTTCTATTCATTAAATTTTTCATGAAATAACTTTATCTAGGAAAGATATATTTTTAAAATGCATAAATGTCATCTGCACTTGAACAGGCAAGCGCACATTGAAGTCTAATTGGATACTTTAATTATATTTCTTTGAAAGGTTGGAATTTTTAGAGTATACAATTTGGAAAATTATCGATATTAGACGCACTATGTTTATATGACATTTGTGGCTCTAACCTATCTACCTGTCTGTCAGTCTCAATTCATCGTGTGCATGGACGGAATCTGTGAAATGGGTTTTTAAACTTGCATATTTGATACTTGGAGGAAATAAGAGTTAAACTAAATTTAAAAAGGCCGTTCCTGATAAATTTGCTTGTGGCAATCAGAAGTGTTGACTAAAAACCCCAGCACAGAAAAAATCCTGCTGAAGCATGAAAATTATTGCATGCACCATCCGATGCTTGTTGTTTCAGTGTTTGAGAAAACCAGCGAGGATTGTAAATTAAGTATTAGGCTGAATGTCCAGGGCAAGAAGAAAATACGTATATGAGGAAATAATTTGATTGTTTAAAGATGGGTTGACCCTTCACCAGGATTTGTGCTGTTAAACATTTCATAGAAAAACATTGCGATTATAATTCATAAAATCTGATTTAGTTCCTTTAATGTTTATAAGTAAATACCCATCTCTATCCAAATTTCCTAATACTTTTCTTGTTCTGACATTTCGTATAATTTTATATCATTAGCTTCATACAGATCAAATATTGTATGAGGTTGATACTAATTTTTTAATGATAAATTTTCAATATTGTCATCATTATGCGAATTATTTACTCGATAAACACACTATCCATTTGGAATGTCTCAACAAAGTGAATTATAAATAAAATCTTTTCCGAACATTTCAATTCTCTCCGTGTCATTTACTTTTAGACTTATTATTGTTCCAGCTGGTGTTGCTTTGCCAAAAGATTGTATGTATTTGACACAAATCAATAAATCAAGTGCATTTCCTGTATACAAGATGTACTTAGGGTGAACGTGATAAAAATGTCTTCTGGGTAAACCAATACAAATTGCGACCACTTTTAGTGGATTTGACAACAGCTATCGGTTTATAAAGAAGTCGTACTTGTAAATTTTACTGTAACTGACCTTTACATTTGTTACAACCAACTGTAAAACACGAACTTAAAAACACAAGGACTTAAAAAAATACTGGTGCAGTATCATGTTATATTTTCAAAGCTACTTGTAACAGACGAATCGAATGACAAGGAAATTGCAGTCTCTTACATTATCGCAAAATTGAAGCGTGTTTTGATTGGAACTAATTTGCGATTTCTAGCCGAAGAAATACATCATGAAATTTGGAAACAGATAGAAGAATTTGCTGAATTAGGTTTAGGCTGAAAGATTGAAAAGATTTCTGAAATTTTATTTCGCACAAAGAAATATAACTTATTAAACGGCAGTTCATATAATGACTTGCCACAAAAAATATTTTAATAAAATAAGAAATGTTACATAAATTTAAAGAATTTTGGTCGAACATGTTCTCGATCGGCTGTTCTTTCTGCAAAGTTTTCAGTACAAAGAATGCTGATCGCGATGACAAATATCTTGCTCGCGTCTAATAATTAAATTTTAATGGTTCCCCGTTGCAGAAAAACAAATACCAAAGTTCAAAAGCAGAATAATATTTCAGTTAACGTATTTGGTCTTGACGAGCGTGAAAACGTGTATCCAAGATTTATTTCAGGAAAAGCTTTGCAATCGACAAAAGACTTTCTGTTTTACAAAAATCATTATGTTTGGATCAAAACCTTTAACAGACTCTTTTGAAGACAGTATAACAAGCATAAAGATATAAAGTATTTCTTTCATCATTGTCTGCAAGGTTGCTCTGACAATGAAAACTTAGAGGCATCTGCTGTATTGTGATGATGTGCAACGAATAATAATGCCGACTAAAGATAATAATTTGTTACAATTTGTCAGTCATGATCACAGACTAAAAGTTCATTTCGTTTTATAGGTCTAGTTCGATTGTCTGCTACAGTCTGTGCTTGCTTTGAAAATAATCCTAATCAGTCTAGTACTACAAAATCATAATCCATGTGGGGTAGCATATAAGGTAGTATGTAGTAGTGTTTTGAGTTTATCCAAGCCGATTAAATTATATTGTGGTAAGAATCCAGGTGTTGGCTTCTCAAGCAGTTGATTGACGAAATTGATATATTTAAACGTTTATAAAGAATTGTTCAAATGATAAAACTGACAGCTCAACAAAAATCTGATCATGAACAAGCGAAATGTTCTTACATGTTGAAAATCTTTTGACTCTGATAAATATGTACGTGACTATTGTCATCTAACAGGGAAATATCATGACAAGTGTAATTTAAATTTTCACGCTCCAGATTTTATTCCAGTTGTTCTTCATTATATCAGATGATATGACAGACATATTATAGTAGAAGCTTTTGGTAATGATAAAATAAAGTCTCGTTTAATGCTCGATAATGTAATCAAGTGCATTCCAAATAATTTTGAAAATTATATGTCAGTTACGCTAGGTAAGTTGCGTTTTATTGACAGCCTACAATTTACATTAGTGTCGTCAGAAGATCTTGTAGAAAATGCTGTTAAAGCTGGTAACTATTATTTTAGCCTACGAGATCGTTTTGGAGATAAATCTAATCTACTTACAAAAAGGAGTGTTTCCTTATGAATATATCGATTATTGGGCATATTTGATGAAATTTCTTTCTTGACAAAGACAAATTTTATTTGCAACTAAAATATGAAAATATAACTGATGACAAATATAAGTACGCGTATGATATTTGGAAAGAATTTGATTGCAAGACTGTTGGCGATTACATGATTTGTACTTGAAAACTTATGTATTATTACTTGCAGACATATTTGAAAGTTTTAGGTAAGTGAATAATTACGGGTTTCATCCATGTTGGTATTACTCTTCTGATGAGTTTTTTTGGGATGCCTTGTTAAAGTTTAGTAAAGTAATGTTAGAGTTATTAACAGATGTTGGCATGTTTACATTTTTAGAGAAACGTATTAGAGGTGGTATTAGCTTGATAACAAAAAAGTGTTCGAAAGCAAATAACACATATAAGCGAGTACGACCCTGATCTTCCATCAAACTTTATCATTTATCTAGATTATAATAACCTTTATGACTATTCAATTAGCGGATAAATGCCATTTGGTGGATTTCGTTGGATTACGACTGACCAATTTGTAGCGGAGATGGAGAAAAGGGTATCTGATGATGTCTCTAGTTCCTTGAAGTTGATTTCAACTATCATGTTTCGTTACATGATTTACAAAACGATTATCTGTTTTGTGCGAAATCAACCATAATACACTATTGTTTGTTATCTATAGAAGAACAAGCAATAGCATCAGCAAAACAATATTCTATGGTAAAATAACTAGTTCCAAATTTACTTGACAAGAAAAATTATGTTTTGCACAATATAGTATTAAAATATGCAATAGACGCTGGATTTATGTTGAGAAAAGTTCACCCTGTGCTAACATTTAATCAGTCGCCGTAGATGATAGGTTATATTAGCTCATGCACTTTTAGGAGAGCTCTAGCGAAAACTGATTTCTAGAAAGAAAAGCAAAACATCTTTAAAGTTATGAACAACTCCGTCTTTCGTAAGACTATGGAAAATATTAGAATACGAGTAAACATCAAACTAGTTAATGATATTAACAGTCGAAACAAACTTGTGTCGGACGATGATTTTGTCAGTATGAAAAAATGAAAATCGTGTTGCACTACAGGGAGGGAAAACAAAAAAAAACTAAGTAAGCCGATTTATGTTGGAGCTTCTGTGTTAGATTTGTTGAAGTGGCTGATGTACGATTTTCATTACAAATTTGTCTAAAAGCAGTGGCCATCAAGTAGATTATTGTTTACTATACTGACTCACTCGTTTGTGAAATCGAATGTGAGTACGTCTATCAAAATATCTTTGATAACCAATAGCAATTTGATCTCCGATCACCGTCGCGATAGTAAATTTTATGATGACACAAATAAAAATGTTATTGATAAATTCAAGAATGAGATGAACTCAAGCGCTATCAAATACTTTATTGGATTGCGAAGTAAAATGTATGCCGTGTTATTAGACAGTAATACAAATATCAAAACAGCAAAAGGTTTGCCTCGTGATTATGTTAAAAAAATATGGGATTTGATGATCACAAGTACGCTCTTGAGGGCGACGTTAGTTATATAAGATCAATGGCTATTGGAACAAATCATCAAAAGCTTGAAACAGATGTTAATATCAAACGTGGATCAAGCAATTTTGATGACAAATATATTGTTGAGAAAACGGTGTAGATATGTTTGTACTTTATTACTGTCGCGATGACATATTTATACTTGACTTTATATTTGATAACTAGGGTATGCAATTCTATCTAAACTTTAGAAATAAATGTTTGAAAATTTGCCAGTGACACATAGCACTAAAAGCAAATTCAAACATAATTATAGACGGAAAACAGTTGATAGTTGAAATTAGTAGTGAACTGTCAGGAATATGTTTTTGTAATCGTGAAAAGCTGAAGCTTTCACTCATCGAATCTTCTATCGACGAGTATTTCAATTATCTCGAAAAATTAAACCGTTAGTTAGCAGAGTGATTTAATAATTTTCATAATCCAATCGGTCAAGAAAAGTACACTAAACTTACCATTGACCTCGATCGATCGAAAGTATATTTCATTGATAAACAATATTCTCTTAACAAACTACAAATAAAAGATTTATTCGAATGTCGTCGTTGTGTAAGCGGTAGAATAAAGTTCAGTCTTTATTATCACGATTATGAAGTATTTCTAATATCTATAGTTGAACCACTTATGGTGGGCGATGAGGTCTATAATACGATCTAGAGACACAGTTGATCGACTGAACCGATAATGTCAAACCGCCTAAGGTCTTTGAGCCAGAAACCTTTTAAAGTAATATGGTCTCTGATCTAGAAACCTTATAAAGATGATAAATACATTTGGGAATATCTAAGCGATGGCGGGAAAGGGTATCTGGCTAATCTGTGGGGAAAAAAGTATAGAATTGTATTTGGGCAAGAAACCTTGTCATCGTTTTTGATAAATCATGTCGGGTAGGATTTTCAGGGACTCCGGAGAGAAAATTTATATTTGTATAAAGGTGGACAATAGCCTTTAAGCCAGAAATCCATATTATCTTACCACTTATATCATACATCTATCTTAAAGCAGAGAGAGAGAGAGAGAGAGAGAGAGAGAGAGAGAGAGAGAGAGAGAGAGAGAGAGAGAGAGAGAGAGAGAGAGAGAGAGAGAGAGAGAGAGAGAGAGAGAGAGAGAGAGAATATTGACTGGTAGAGGCTAGCGAAATCTTGATCTTTAAAGTGAAAAAAAGAACGTGCTTGTAGCAAAAAAACTTTAAAAGACAGCATTTGTAACAAAATGAACTTAACTTTCATCTTTTGACGTTTTCTTTTTCAGCACTGTATCTAATAAACTTGATGTGTGCTTACAAAACAGGCATGAAACTACAGAACAAAGAAATATTTGTCAAAGTTATGCAAATGTATCCGAAACTGATAGTTTGTTATCATTGTCTCACAATATAATCAATTCGTCTACATCTGCATACAAATGCACCTGAAAATTTTTGTGTCGAACTATTCTTTTCTCAATGACAATAAAGGTTCTGCCAAATATTTAAACCTGTCCTATCACACATCACAAAAAGTAAAGGAAACTGCTATAAAGAGCTAAACATCTAAGCAGCTCATGCAGGTTTAAATACCAGTATAACTCTAAAATTGCATTGCTTCCTCTGATGGTTTTCTGTAAGTCGTGACAATTAAGTTTTGGTCAAAAATTGAACAACAAATATGTCAAAACAAGGTGTAATCAAACGTTTCTATAATTGGCTAAAAATCAAATATGTTCCATTGATGACGTACTGGTAATGAAGTTTGTAAAATTATAAGGTACCAAAACAATGTGCCTCCTTATTCTATAATAGCAAGAAATATTACAGCACATATTGTACTGTGACTCTAGGAATTCAACAATATTAGTTTTCTTGGTGTAGTGAAAATGCCATTTATTCAAGTAATTTAGATATATATTAAACAAAGTTTTCAAAATGTTTATATAATATCGAGATAATTTCTGATGTGTAGAAGAATAACTTAGTATATTAAAGGATATAAAATTCAACACCGGAGGATAATATACTCAATACTATTATTGGGTAAAAATGTGATATTTCACAATTTTTCTCTAAGACATTACTGAATTGACACATTGCAACGCGAAATAGAGTTGTTAGCTAATAAACATTTTAGTGGGCTTACATCAAATGTTGGG